>JANWGL010005838.1:0-22718 GCA_025200755.1 Ceratobasidium sp. C01 | reverse complement strand
TCAATACGTTTGTCAAGGTGCGTCGTCTCTTCTGGCGCGTAACGATATCTAACTCTTGATAGGACTCTAATGACCCTAATCCACTCGTTCGGGCGTTGGCGATACGTACCATGGGCTGCTTGCGAGCTGAAAAAATTATAGACTACTTGTCCGACCCCCTTCACAAGGCGTTAAAGGACCAAGATCCTTATGTCCGCAAAACGGCCGCCCTCTGCGTCGCCAAGCTATACGAGCTCAAACCTGAACTCGCGATCGATAATGGCTTCCTCGAGCAGCTTCTTGACATGGTCTCTGACAGTAACCCTATGGTTAGTTCTACCCTCACTTCTCTGCGCCTCGTGCCTTAATTTGTTATCCAGGTGGTCTCCAATGCCGTCGCAGCCCTTGTCGATATCCACACTACCACCACCGAATCCCCCAATCCCGACTCCCGCGGCCTCTTCGAGCTCACCCAAGACATTCTATCTAAACTTCTCATTGCGCTCAACGAATGCTCAGAATGGGGACGCGTCACCATCTTGAACTGTCTAGCCCGATATCGGACCACGGACGAGAAAGAGGCAGAGCACATTTGTGAGAGGATTATGCCCCAATTCCAGCATGTAAACGGGAGTGTAGTCCTGTCTGCTATCAAGGTACGCCTAATTACGCTTCGCCGTTGGACAAATCTAACGCGAGTCCTGCACTGAACAGGCTGTGATGGTACACATCAAGTATGTTTCCCGACAACAGCTTAAAACGCAGCTCGTCCGAAAGATGGCCCCTCCACTCGTGTCTCTCATATCAGCCGAGCCCGAGCTACAATGGGTCGCTTTGAGAAATATCAATCTCCTATTGCAGGTGCGTTTACCCATTTTAGATTTACATGACTCGTGGCTGTGCGGTGATTGTCCGTTTCCGCCCACCCATCCATTGGCATACTTCTTTGTTGGATTATGCGTGATTTATACTTAAAATCTGGCGATATAGGTGCAACCCGACCTATTGCAAAACGAGATGCGTGTCTTTTTCTGCAAGTACAACGATCCTCCTTACGTCAAAGTTGAAAAACTGGATATCATGGTGCGTAAATATATCTCAAGTCCCTGCAATGTGTTGACGTAAATAATTGCCATGTTTATACCCATTTTCCCTTGGATATGATAGGTTCGACTAGCAGCCGAGAAGAACGTAGACACACTCTTAAGTGAACTCAAAGAGTGCGTACCTTTTTGACTCTTTATTCCCCATTATTGTTCTACGTGGTCGCACACTAACTTTCGCACTTCATCTCGCCACTTTTTGCTCACTCAATCGCCACCCTACTCCTCAATTCCGAACTCATAATTAACCACCTCGGTAACCTTTTTTGTTTTTATGCATCGCTCCTTTTGGTCTCTCGATTCGATTTGCGCCTCTAACTCCTTTTTCCCTTACCACCTCACATCAACATCACCCGCCACCCACCTTTCCTTCACCCTCCCTCTTCCCTTCCCCTTCCTCCGCCCCTTTCCCCCTCCCCTCCCCTACCACCCTCTTTCAGATATGCATCCGAAGCGGACGTGGACTTTGTCCGACGCGCAATCAAGACGATCGGTCACTGCGCGATCAAGATCGAAGCGTCGGCGGAACGTTGCGTAAACGTTTTGTTGGACTTGATTGCGACGAGGGTTAGTTATGTTGTGCAGGAGGCTATTGTTGTCGTCAAGGTATGTCCTATTAATATGAGATTTTGTAAAGGGGAGAGGAGACACTGAACGCTTACGCTCTCGATAGGATATCTTGCGAAAATACCCTTCGCGATATGAGGGTGTTATCCCGATCGTGTGTACAGCGCTAGAGGAACTCGACGAGCCCGAAGCGCGTGCAAGTTTGGTCTGGATTGTGGGCGAGCATGCTGAGAAGATTGATAACGCCGGGGACCTGCTAGAGGGCTTCGTAGATTCATTCTTGGAGGAGGCATACCCGGTATGCTCTGCTTCAATACTCCACGCCGAAATCTCGCATACTCACACTGCCTTGGCATCGCGTAGGTACAATTGCAAATTCTGTCCGCGACGGTCAAGTTGTTCCTCAAGAAGCCTGGTCCGGCGCAAGCAGTCGTGCAGCGGGTACTGCAAACGGCGACGAAGGACTGTGATAGTCCAGACGTACGCGACCGAGCATATATCTATTGGCGATTGCTGTCCTTGAGCTCAGATGCAGGTGCTGGTGCGTATTCATCTAATTATGTAATTGCGTAAATTATATTAATTTGGTTTTGTGTAGGCAAGTCCGTCATTCTTGCGATACGGCCACCGATCGAACTTCCTCGAACGGCAATCCCCGTACCTGTGCTTGAAGAGCTGGTACGAGACCTGTCAAGTTTGGCCAGCGTGTACCACAAACCTGCGGAAACATTTATTGGAAGTGGGAGGATCGGAGCTGGCGCAAAAGGATTGGGTGCTGAGTGAGTGATTTTCTCTTGACTGGTATTATTTCGGAAGAGAGATGTCTCGCTTGAGGGGTAGTATTGCGCCATATCATTATTCTGTGGGGGACGCTTCTCTCCGGCCGCCCCGTCCTTGCCTTTCGCTCTGTTGCTCATTCCCCCCGACTGTCTCCCCGCGCCTCCGTGTGGCGAACTGACCTGCTGATACTTACCCGATTGATGCTGAACATTCTTATTTTATTCTGCATCTTCGTTTCCTTGGCTGGATTATCTAATCATTTGCCGCCCACAGCCTTGAAGAAGACGTCGAGCGGGCACTGCAAACCGTTGCTGCTGGACGCAAAGCCGAAAACCTACTCGACTTCGACGACCCTGCGCCAGGGCCTGGCGGCGCGACCAACTCGCTTGCGAATCTCAACCTCACGACCAGCCCCGCGGCTATCCTTACGTCGTCGAACCCGCTGGCCGACTTGGCCGACATCTTTGGCGGAGACTCGATGAACCTCGGCAGCGCTGGGGCGGTTATGTCTCCCGGAAGCAACGTATCACCCGCTATGACCCCTAATACGGCGATGTCACCGATTGGAGGAGGGGCTGGGTTCGGGTCGATGGGCGCATTTGGGGCTCCTCAGCAGCCACAACAGCAAAAACCGCAGCAGGCAAGCGACGATTTGTTGGGCTTATTCTGAGTGGCTGTTGTTGTTGCTATGCTGTTTGCGAATTGATTTTGATTTGACCAGGCTTGTTGAGTGATTATAGCCTTGTTGGGATTTGTCCCGCCGGCTAGGGCGGGGTGACTCGATCGCTTGTAGATGACCAAACACTGCATCTGTCTCCCACGGCTACGGCCGAATCGACTTAACCGGGAGCGTATTGCGCGATGCTCACGCGACACGTTTGGTAGCAGGGCGCTTATTGCGAAGGTGCACCACCATGCGTGAACAACTTAACCGAGAGCGACTTCGCGATAGCCCGGGCCTCGCTTCTCCAAATCTCTACAGCGACCGTACGTATTGGCGTTCTGAACGTTCCACGAGGCCGTATGCTCATATGTGTATTGTTCGGGCGTCGTCGCTCAGTTGCCTGAATGCGCTGCGCTGGGACAGGCTTTGTAATACTCGATTCTATCTCGAAGCGTACTGGGCGGGGGATCCCACATGAGCTGTCGTAAGTCGTTCGTATGAACGACATAGAACTTGCCTCGGCTCGTCTCGCGTATGCAGGCTAACCTGCGTTCGTAGGCTCGGCCGGTATGTCCAATATCGGGGGAGGTCGCTGAAATCAGGTCAGGCGTTTGAGATACCGGTCGCTTTGATGGAGTTATATGCTATAGGTATTGATACACGGGGAGAATTGAGTATATAAGTTCGGAGAGAAGATAATTATTTCTTCAGACTCTCAATCCTTCACTCTTTACTCCGCTTACAGGATGCACATTCTCTCCCTTGCTCTCGCCCTCGGGGCTGCATTATCTGCTTCTGCCTCGCGCATTCACCATCGTCCAGATAACTATCTGACCAAACCTTCTCCCAACACTCCGTTGTCGAACCGCACTACTACCATCCAGCCCGCCAACGAGCGCGTTGCAATCTTGGACAAGCGTGCAAATGGAAAGGTCAACATTGGGTACTTCGTCAACTGGGGCATCTATGCGCGTGCATTTTGTGAGTTCGCATGCCGGCTATTGTGTTATTTGTGTGACTGACATGATGTTTTCAGACCCCCAGAATATTGATACGTCCAAGTTAACGCATATCTTGTATGGGTACGTTTTCACATGTCTGGTTGGATTGTTTGGCAGAGTTTATCAAAACGTTTGGTAGATTTGCGGACTGCGATGCCAGTACTGGACAGGTCAAATTGACAGATACCTTTGCGGACCAAACCGTGAGTGTTGTTATAACCATTCCCGTGTTATACAATACTAACTCCCGGTTGAATTTTAGAAACACTGTAAGGAAATTCTGTGGCTGAGAATGGTACTCGTAAACTGACACTGTTTCAGACGACACCGATTCTTGGAACGATGTCGGAAACAACCTCTACGTGAGCGTTCTTACACCCTAGTCCAGTCGAACAGCTTCTCAAGTTGATTTCATAGGGCAACTTCAAGCAGCTTTACCTCTTGAAGCAGAAGAACCGCTCGCTCAAGGTCTTGCTTTCAATTGGTGGATGGACGTACTCGCAAGCCGGGCATTTCAACTTCATTACCTCCACATCTGCTCGCGCCACCTTCATTTCTAGCGCAATCACTCTTTTGGAAGACAACGGTCTTGATGGAATGTGAGTCTCGAGTTTATTCGGTGCTAAATTGTTTCTAATGCCATTAATGATAGTGATATCGACTTCGAATACCCGACCGCTGGAGCTCAGGCTCAGGGTTATGTATCTTTGTTGTCGGAGTTGCGCACCGCACTCAACGCTCATGCCACCAAGAAGGGCGAGACTAATCCCTACCAGATCACTGCAAGTACCTCTTTCATTTATACATTGCTTCCGCACTTATTTTTTGTATAGGCTGCAGTTCCCGCCGGTCAACCCAACTACTCAAACTTGCTCGTGTCCCAGATGGACCCCTCGTTGAGCTTCTGGAACTTAATGGTGGGCTTAACCGTATACTGAAATGATTACTATTACTAACACAACCATAGGCCTATGATTACGCAGGCTCATGGTCCACCACTGTAAGTAGGTCGCAATCCTATCATTTACTATTACTGACAGCATGCGCAGTCGGACGACCAAGCTAACTTGTACGGACCGACCCTTTCTAACACTGACACCGATACTGCCGTCAAATGGTACATTGCCAACGGAGCTACCACAAGCAAGATTGCCATGGGTAAGGTGCTTTATTACATTTCGAGAAACGAGTACTGATGCGTCGGATAGGTATGCCTCTGTACGGCCGCGCCTTCGAGAGCACCGACGGAATCCGCAAGCCTTTCAGCGGTGTCGGCCCCGGAACCTGGGAGGCGGGTGTCTACGACTACAAGGCACTTCCGTTGAGCGGTGCGACAGTTGTCGAAGACTCTGCTCTTGGCTCCAGCTACAGCTACGACTCGTCCAAGAAGGAGCTCGTGTCTTATGATACCCCGAACATCATTCGTCAAAAGGCCGCATACATCAAGAGCAAGGGCCTCGCTGGAGGTTAGTGTTATCTCTCATTCAATTTCGAAATCGGGCTGACGTTGAGCGCAGGCATGTTCTGGGAGCTCTCGGCTGATAAGACTGGCGCGGATAATCTTGTGGCTATTTCTGCTGCTAACATTGGTGCCCTCGATACCACTGCCAACCACTTGAACTACCCCTACTCTCAGTTCGACAATATCAAGAACAACATGGGCAGCGGATCTGGTACGACCGCGGTGACACCGACCAGCACTACCACGGCTGCTGTTACTACTACCACTGCACCCGTCGCCACAACCACCAAGACAACCACGGCTGCTGCTACGACTACCTCCGCTACAAGTGGTGGAGGATGCGCTGGCGTTGCTGCATGGGATTCTACCATTGCCTATACCGGCGGCCAGGTCGTTACATATGGGGGTGTGTTTTCACTCTTTTGCTCGCTCTAAGAGAGACTAATGTGTTGTCCATCCCTAGGACACAAATGGACCGCCAAATGGTGGACCCAGGCTGATGTCCCCGGAGGCGCTGCTGGGTAAGTGCTCGTAATATATTGAGCGTTCGAGTCGAACTTAACTAGTTCCGTACTTAGCTCGTGGACTGACAATGGCGCGTGCTAAAGCATCAAAAACGACCCTAAGATCACCGTCCCTACACCTTCATTTCTTGCTTCCCTATCGGTTTGGGGCCTTCGAGGACAGCTAGATCACAAAGATATTCTGATTTGAGTCCTTGAATGCATACATATTTCCACATACTCATAACAAAGGCCCGTGCCCGCGCCCGTTGAGCTTTATAAACGTGTAACAGATACCTACTAGCTGCTAAATTAGTAAGTATGCGCTCAATTTCCCGGTGATGCTTCGAAGAGCAGATCTCGAAGTTGTTGATTGGTACATTTGCGTATGGATTTCTCCCATATGGTCGATGTGTTTAAGTTGAAATGACTGATAATTTGGAGCGAACGTTGTATGGATACATAACTCGTATTTGGACTAAAGCATCGTAGAAAAAGAGCTGGATTGACGAAGACGTGTCAAGAAAAGCTTTCTAGGAAGAAACTTAATCTCTCTCGGGTTTGATTTGCGGTTGGGTTAAAGATTAAACCTGCGCCATCAGCTGGTCACGAAGGTCCCAAAGATCATCTCGCTCCTGCCAAAGCTCGCCTCGCTCCTTCCAGAGTCCCCCCCTCTCGTCCCAGAGGGATTGCCTTTCTCTGGGTGAAGGAATTTGTTATTTTAGTCCGATATTCCAAACCCAAACTTGTATTTTGTTTGCATACCTCCATAAATCTGCCCTTTCCTCCCAAAGTCCTTGCCTCTCGATATACAGACGCTTTCGTTCTTCGTTGGCGGCATCTAGTTCTACGCGTAGAGCTTTTGAGCTTTCTGCTCGGTCAAGCTCAACCCGCAATCCTTGCTTCTCGGAGCGCAGCTTTCGAATCTCCTCTTCAAGAACTGACACCTTTGCCATCTGCAAGGCGAGTTCGGTTCGAAGGGCATCGGTAAACACTTCCACCGGAACGGCCGGTGTCATCGGAGTAGACATAGGCAGTGGCGCAGGAGCAGGAACTTGGTTCAAAGTTTGTGTTCTCATCAGTTGGAATTCACTTTGAATGAGTTCTCGTAGTGCCACGATATCTGCCTGTGTCGCAACCTCGTCTCGCAGGTCAGGGGACACGAAAGGACTAGCGACTGCCATATCTCGACTAACACGCAAACCAGAGGATGAGGGAGAGCTGATTGAAGGTATTATCATTTCGTGCGACTTTCAGAAATAGGCTGTTGCTCACGGTACATCAGACCGTTTGAGAGGAGCTTGTTCCACAGGCTGATCGGAGTCATAGTCAAAATCAGCTAGTGAAAGTGAAGGGGACGAGGGTGTGCTATGTTTCTGGGACTCAAGCGTAGAATGCATTTTATACTAGACTCGAGAGGTGACTTGTGTCGTACGAGCGAGAAACGATGTGGTGGTTTACCACAGGGAGTGGGGCCAATGTTTAGCTAAGCATTAGTCACCACCGAAACACAGGCAATTGTTTCTTCTGCCTCAGCTTATAAGTTCTGCGGGATCTCTGCCAACATGGCCTTCGTAGTACTAAAATAATGCTCGAAAATTTCCTACTTTTTAATTGGCACCAGTCTGCTGAGACCCCTCCCTATAGCTCCTCGTCGCTCTACTAGTACCTCCTTGACAAAACGCTTCCGTCTAGAACCTCTGTAGTGCAACCACAAAATCTGCGCTAATTCTTCTCAGGCAAAATCCTGCTCGCTGGACTTTCTGGTTCACGGATCTATCTGGAACCTGTGCCTTTCTTGAGTAAATATCTCTAACTAAGACCTTGGCGAGGTTGGACTCAAAAGTCCTATCGGGACATCACCTTGCCCTACCCGTTGGATTAATGAACCTTTTTTCTGAATACATTTGCTTGTATTTCTGCGCACTGTTTTCTTGCGCTATGCGGCCAAACATCTTGGTGCTTCTCCCTGTCCGTGCATTCAAGAGACATTGTCCCATCGTGCTGTATTGGGCTCTCCCTTAGGTGTTTGCGCTATTCTGCGCTTACCAACATGTTTCTTGCATGCTATGACCCGCTATTCCTAGTTTCCGGGCCTTTCTTGCCATGCACTTGGGGGGTACCGACGTGCTTTGCTCTTTAGCAAACACCCCACCGCATCTATTCTACTAGAACACATTAGTACGGTGCTTGTAGCATTATTCGACTGAGTCCAGCTGCACATCTAGTGTCTCTGTTTTTACCCTTGACACGTTATCACACGCAAGCTCGGCTGCAACTCTCGTCTGCTCACTAGGCTATTTGACGCGATTTATTTCTCAAATAATTTAAACAAGGCGTCCGTTTGGCTCTCAGAGAGCAGCTACAACTTACCGCCGTTCAACACCCACTTAAAGGCATGCAGAGCAGCAGCAGGTTGATCTCGTGGGACCGTATGCCTACATAAAGATCTAATTAGGATACATTTCGCGTCCCAAATGTGCCCATCGACTCACCCAGCGTTATCGAACTCGATGTACGTCAGTTTCCTGTTGCAACTCTAGAATTAGTTACATGGCTAGCGGAGACGATTATATCCGATGTACTGACCGCTCTGTATGATAGACGCCATACTGTTGACCATCTACTACCCAAGGAGTCGTAATTGGCCTTTGGAACCCCTAGAGTTGTGAAGTGTTCAATAAAGAAAGCCCCAGGCTGAGACTAGAACATACTTGATGGCCAGCCCAAGTCAGGTTCTGGATGGCAATCCGGGTACCCTCACTGAAAAGGAGCGCGTCAACAAGTCCGTTCCAGAGTGAGAACCCCTTGGGGAGCCTCTCTAGAAGATCGGCGAAGAGCGTCTCGGAATACGGGGAGTAATCCTGGAATCCAAGCTCAGACAGGACTTAGAAAGAACTTCAGACAGCGATACCCACCGTGTGATTGATGAACACTGGAGCGTCTGAACACTCGGACCAGTTACCGAAGTTAGCAACATGCAATGCTTCTTGAACATCGGGGCGCTGTGAGTAGGAAAAGTTTCAGCAAATAAATGATGATCTTTTTGATCTGGTAACGTTCGCACAGAGAAATAAGTTTCTTCCTAAAGTTGGATCTAGAAGTTAATATCCAAAAGGGGGGACAATGGACCAGGAGGCACCCACATTGCCGAATGGTGGGGAACATTTCTCCGTAACCCGGTCTAACATGAGCCCGTTCAGTACTCAGGCGTCAGGAGCAGAGGGGGTGTACTCACAGACATTAAAACAAGGATCTGCTTTGAACGCCGCGTTGTAAAACTGAACAGCGACATCGCATTTGTCTGTTATGGTATTCTGGTTGCCGTTAGGCAAGGGAATTTTGCCCTTCGGTGGATATGTTGTGGCATCAATGATCTTTTGGTAACCACAAGAAACGGTGAGATTCTGGAGTTGAGCAACAATAGTGTCGTTCAATCCAAGTAGCTGTTGATGCTTTTTCGCAAAACCTGCCGCTGGGACTTCTTGTAAGGTGATTCTATGGAAAAGTAACTATTTCATCGGAAATCCTGACAAGATAATCGTAACCGAAGGCACTTACAAACTAGAGTACACGCCGTCGATAATCAAGAAGCTCTGAAGGTTGAGCGGAAGTCTCTTCTTTTCACCCGCACTTGCATGCAAGATGCGTGACACAATGTAGGGGATGTAGAACCCCGCATAACTCTCGCCTATGACGATGTATTAGTTATACCATCGTTTTTGAAGAGAGTAATAAACAACCAGTGATATATAACTCCTTCTGGACTAGCCCTGGGAAGACCGTGTCTAAGAATTTCAGATGTTAGAAGTACTGCATACTGGCATCTCGGGTTTAAGCTCACAAAACTGTTCCCTATTGAAAAAGAACCGGAATGTTAGTATAAACTAAAAGATAACTAAGATTTGGGAGCATACAAGAACCCATAGAGTTGATCTGCCATTTGATATTCGTTGGTGAGATTAGGAACGCCAAGAGAAAATCCAGTCCCAACCGGCTGTAAATAACATGTTTGATCAAATGTCCACAGTGCCCACTCCGCGTAAAAAAACTAACTTGTTCAATCCAAAGCTAAACAGGATTCAAAAATATCACCACTAGACTCACACTGAATGATACAAAAAACATACCATATCTGAAGCACTGGTCCAGTCATACTGGTTAAAAGAAGGTGTACTAGCACCAGGCCTGAGTGATATAGGTCCGTTTTCCTATAAAACTAAAATGAGAAAACTCAAATAGCCCCTTTACCCCGAGAGAGCTCATTACCGTCAAAAATCCTATGAACGAGCTGCACCCAGGGCCTGCGAGCATCATAAGACTTTGCCATAACTCATAGCTTAGTCTTCAACTTGCCTCCGTTAAGCCAAATTGACAATTTGCTCGACCCTCTGGACGCGCTGCTTGGCCAGTACCAGAACATCAATTCCTGAGATAAATAGGTAAATTCAATGCTTTTCCCCCTCCAAGATCTGATCAGCTCACCCTCGTCTCATTCTTGTCAGACGAGATCGGCAGGCGACCCGCATAGCTGTTTTGAAGCGGAAACGTAACCAAAGGGAGCGACGAAGAGTTGACTAAAAATTCAGACGCTTTGGGACTAGCCTGGCCAGCGCGAGGCGGAATATTCCTCATACGGGACTTGAGCAAACGCTCGCGTGATGTGTCTACAACAGATCTAGGAGCACCTCGCAGGCGAGGTACCTGAGGCGGTACATTTGCAAGAGTAGTACTAGCAAACGCCAGAACGCTAATTAGAGCTCGAGACTTCATTGCGATGGAGCCTTGAAATATGATATGACAATGTGCGGAAACCTGAGCTGCGAAGTGGAGATGTGTTCGAGTTGGCTTTATATATGCTACTGACCGGTCCATTTCCATGGCGTTGACAGGAAAGCTTCAACCAGATGTTATCTTAGAATCCAGTCTCAAGCATGTGGCTATTTCGGATACCTATCCGCATACGATCGAGCCTCGAGCTTCCAAATCCCACGTTTGTGTTAGAATCACTGGGCTAGCTATATGTGCCATGCTGTTGCGTTCGAAACCGTACCTTACGGGCTAAGTTTATATATCAATCTTAGTCTCGGTAAGCATAGGCTTGTGATTTATTCGAGGGCTAAACAAGGTCTAGAGAGCTAGCTAACTCAATGGATACATACAAGTCGCACGGCACCGGGGAAATAAATTTATGTCACATTTAACAAGCTTCATGCGAAGCGAGACATTGAAGGGTAAAACTAGCTATCTATGCGTATTTAGAACAAATCACATGCTAAGTTATAGCTATTATAGAGCGCTGGCCGAAAGGTGAAGTTAATGAGCCATGCGCAACGCATGCGCAGGGATAGATCGGGTAAGATGTCCATGGAGGAAAAACATCACCAAACATTCTGGAAAACGTTCGTTCAGGAGCCAATGACCAGGCATGGATGTCACCCGTCGTTCAACAATCAAGTATGAGAATCCTGGTTCACTCGCTATTAGCCATAGGGATTATATCGAAGTGATCCAACCTGATGAAGTAGCTCATATGTTGATGCAGACTATTTGTTTGGGGTTTACAGTGAGTAAGATCCTTACGTCAAGAAGTCTTTATGCTGAGCTATTATTTGTGCCGTGGATGTTTTCCGGGCCAGCTGCATGCACTCGGCGGACTCGTTCGTGTTGTCTCCATTACGTGGCTCATTTTGACTTTCCGCGAGCCGGATCTATGTCGACCCGGGCAGAGCATTTTGTTGTGCATGCTCAGATTGTGCGAGAGTAGCTGGTGATTTCACTCACGCAGCATCTAGATAATTGATACCCATATATATAGTTTATTTACTTTTCTCTGCAGGTTATATGCGACTTAACCGCAGAGGCACGGGAGACCCGTGCTACAGGGATCTGAGACTACGGAATTTGTCCGTAATACCCAGGCAGAACCCAGAACTTACCCGCGAGTTTTTCCCAAGGCAATCTGCGAAAAGACCGGCAGGGGTGAACTCGGTTTTGTCGCTGGGTGTGTTCGGTTCTATCCCTCCGGAATTTCTGTGCCCCCTAGGTTTAAAATGTAAGCCAGGGGGGTGGTATTTGAATCTCGTAAAGACTGTATCAAGAGTTTGACTGAAGCCACATATCTGGGGGTATGCCACAAGCCCTCGTTTGGTCTATGTGACCGATGGTCACAGAAAAACTGCAATCGTGGAACGAGCGCCCAGGTACACGTTTTTGCTCCTGGGCCCTCGGGGAGATTGTCAAGCCCTCGGGGACACACGAGTACGGTGCTCGCGAGAGTTCATTAACAAAAATGGAACCCGGTGGTGATAAATCATAATACCCCTAGTTTTGATTTGTCCATCTAGAAGAATACGTGAGTGTTAAACCCCCACATATCTTGGTCTATTTACCGGGAGCGCTGGCCAAAAATTGGATGTTCGCTGCCTAAACCGTTTTAAAAGCTATGCAAAAGCGCATTTATATGGTCAGGTCATCAACTAAGAGCGCCGCGCCCTTTATCGCTTCAGGGCATCTTCGTTGGGCCTCGAGGGACGATTATGTGCCTAAGTTCCGACAACCCACATTGCCGTCGCGGGTGTTGTCCTATCTCCGAAGCCTAGACCCCTGCTTTGCGCCCAGAGAACATTCGAGCCAACCAGAGCCACCCATTGTTGGCCCTTTTGTCGAGCCCCTTGGCGCAACAGCCTCTCAACATGATCAATCTCATGACAGTGGGCGTCAATGCAGGAGGCGCACCTCGAGTAGCCGAACCTCGAGGGACTCTTCCGGTCCCCCAGTCAATCAAGAACAAACAGCTGAGCGATTGCGTATATGAAGAGCTATGGATTAAGAGCGACAAACCAACAACTAGTTGAGATATTACACCTAGCAGCTTGTGAGTTCTTGTCACATATCATCGTATGCTACTAACGCCCAACTTCAGAAATTCAGCCATTATGTCTTCCAATCAAGTTCCTGAGTGGAGTTCTACTGCTAGCTATAACGGCGGTCAAGTCGTTAAATATGGCGGTACGATCCCCCGCTGCTAGCCGCTGTGAACGGAGCTAACGTGTTTTCCTCCCTAGGGCACAAATGGACCGCCCGGTCGTGGACCAGCGGTAATGCTCCCGGAGATGCGTCTGGGTAGGTATCTATAATATACAGAGCATTCAGGATAACTCTTACTCGTTCATTACTTAGCTCTTGGACTAAAAACGACTCGAATGCGTGGGATAAATCTATTCCTTATAACGCCGGTCAAGTTGTCACATATAAAGGTATCTTCTGGCGCTGATAGCCGCTGTGCAAAATTTTAACATGTTTTCCTTACTAGGACATAAATGGACTGCGAAACAGTGGGTCGAGAGCAACGAGCCCGGAACCATTGAGTAGGTAACAACGCCATATGGAGCATTCAAAGCAATTCTAACTCGGTCTTTCCTCAGCTCTTGGATTGACAATGGCCCCTGTTAAAGCATCTTAAACCCTGCGGATATAAGAGGTGTTGAGTGTCAACGATTGGTTTGTGTGAAATAGTAATGAAATCTTGCATAGTTTCCCAATAGTCATCGCCTAAGCCGTCGAATTTCAGCAATCCTTCCTCGCTAAAATCCATTTGCGAACTAAGTGCTTTCGGTAAACATTTCTGGGAGATATTCTACTAGCGGGATCTCAGTTTGTGTCATGAATTATAGATACGTTCCTCTTCATTCGCTTAGCTTCTCCGTCTGCTTCTCCCTGTGTTTGGGTATTATGTTATACCAAAGATGATATTATGTATCTTAATCTTATACAACGACACCACTACATGCTTGAGTTGCACACAATATTCTCACTCGGACTGTTTTTGAGGTAGGTTTTATGATTAGAGGGAGTCGGTGAGTAGCCATGTGTGAGCGGAAGTGTTACTTACCTATAGTAGGGCTGCTCACCCGCGGACTTTGCCGTCACCTCACGCTAGTAGCAATATATAGGTAGCATGTATGCGAGGCCAAGTAATCCGATTACTTACTAGTGGTGCCGGTTGGACCAGGGGGTCCTGTGCTGGATCTGTGGCGTCTCCTTCCCTCTTATCTTCTTGTCCTCGATACCCGCTTGAGGATACCAATTGCTCCCGCTTCCCCACCGCACCAAACCTGCTCCTACAAACCACCCAATTGGGTATAATAAAATGTGGTAAAAGCAATTAGTTAAACCCTACTCCTGCGTAAGTTGAGTCATGTTGTTTGACACATGACGAGATCCGTGTTGTTATAGAAGGCTTATCGGGCAGGGGTACTCTGGTCTTTTTGTTTACTTGGGTAATTCTACTAATAAATTTTCGTTCTATCTGAGGGTTCTGGGAGAATACTGAAAGGAGCTGCTAAACGCCATTGTTCTTCTAGTAGCAAACCCCCGAGGGCTCAAAATCTTCAACTGATTTTATGAGGTCCAGTGGGGAGGCTACGAATATGGTCTTCTCCAATCCTACAGGGATAAATTAAAGAACAGACCCCACAAACAGAACGTGACAGAACAGTAACATAAACGACGAGAGAAACAGACGAGACACCTGAGATGAGGTTTACACCACTCTGAGAGGTGAATATGAGTGAATGAGAAGAACGATGACACTGGGATTCAATAGATTGAGTATCAAGCGAGGATTTAACGAGGACATGAAGCTCCAGCGTACAGGTAGGAAAGGAGTACTGGAAGAGGCTCAAGTCACCGGTTAACATTGTAGGACTCCTGAGAAGTGAGGGTGCATGGCTGGTCAAATCGAAAGTGTTAGGTTGCCGGACCGGGAATAGGGAGTAAAATGGATTGCGGTTAACCGGATAAACTCGTGGTAGAACCCGCGCCGTAAGCACGGGCCGGATTTGAAATTGAAATAATTACCGCGGGTAGCGGGGCTACCTTAGTAAGTCGGTTTGTTAGCGTCGCCCGGTGTTTGGCCACACCGACGCAGCTCCCGACGCGATGAGTCAAGTCATTCCCTAGCGATACCTGGGTACTGGTGCTCCCAACTGGAACGGCGCCCCCGTATCGCCCGTATGGCCCTAGACTATTTACTGCACCCGGTAAGCTCACTACATATTTGCCGTTTACATTTTAATACTATAATTCTTAAATAGCATCTTCCGTTGACGCTGAACGCGCGTTTTCGGGCGGCCGTCTAACGATAAACCACTTACAGCATCAAATGTCAACCCGTACCTTTCAGGCTCAGATGGCCGTTGGCTCCTGGTTCAACACTCCGCTCCTACCGAGCATCTCGGATGATGCTAGAATGATTCAAAAGTTCATGTAATTAAATTACTTAATATACAACGGATTACCCGGGCTTAACCCGTCGCGAGCACAACACGGATTAGTAACCGCGGTATGTGTGGCTGTGTAATCCGGATGCTCATCCGGCCCGTGACTTTACCCGCGGTAACGTCCGCGCAGCAACCCGTATGACCCGGGTCAGATGTGACCTGACCGCCGGGGTCAGGTCAGCAGACCTTTTGACCGGTCCGGTGGGTCATGACCCTGGCGCAGTGTTGGCGCAATCCATAAGCAATATAGGCCTTAGGACACATCTGCCCACGGCCCTAGTCCGGGGAATGATCGGTCATGTGGAAGCGGTAGGAATAACGCAGTCGACGGTCTAGCTACTTGCTAATCACTGTCAAGAACCTACATATGAATAGGATCAACTAAGGCCTATTACTGTGAAGCTAGTTGTAATATATCGATTATAGCACATCCTTATCTCGATTGTACTTCCAGCAGTCGTTGTATGCGTCCCGCCCGATTCGCTGAGAAATAGTAGAACCCCTCTGTTTGGAAATAGACGTGACGCCTTGCGCCTAGCGTTAGACACCGCACACCACAAATGACCTACGGTCATAGGAAAGCACTATTCTATGGTCAGGTGGTGAGTCAACAGTGTTACACCGTTGGCGTTGACCGTAATTCTCCTTTAGGGTTTCCCTATCGAGCCTGAAGGTAGGATTTCTTGCCTTGAGTTCGATAAACGATAATCCACATTACTTCCATAAGCTTTGTCCCATTTTTGGCCCCTCGGCTCTTGCTTTGCGCCCGGAGTGCACTTGGACAAGCCAAAGTGAATCATTGCCGCCTCCTCGCGGCTCAGCAGACTCCCAGCATGATCGGCTCTGTCGCAGTGGGCACACGTCGAGAGGCCGGACGCCGAAGGAGTCTCCCAGTTGTTCAGTCAATCAAGAACAAATAGTTGAGCGGCCGTGTATATATAAAGCCATAGGTAAAGGACAACGAACCAACAACTAGTCGAGATATCACATAAAGTAGCTTGTGAGTCCTTAGCTCTTATCATCGGCTCTTACTAATGCTCAAACCCAGTACTCAGTCATCATGCCTCACAAACATGCCCCTGCGTGGGATCCTAATGTCGCCTATAGCGCCGGCCAAGTTGTCTCATATGGCGGTAAGTTCTCTTGTAATTAGCTCCCGCGAGCGAGGCTAAGATTCTTCCCTCGCTAGGGTATAACTGGACTGCGAAAGAATGGAACCAGGGTTCTGTTCCCGGTGGCTCCGCTGGGTAAGTACCCATGCTATTTAGAGTATTCAAGTCGGCTGTAACTCGTTTGCTACTCAGCGTTTGGATTAACAACGACTCAGATGAGTGGGATCGTTATATGGCCTATGACGGTGGTCAAGTTGTTGCATATCATGGCATGTTTTCGTGCCTTTGCCCGCCGTGAGAGAAACTGAAATGTTTTCTCTACCTAGGACACAAATGGACCGCCAAATGGTGGACCCGTGGTGATATTCCCGGAGGCCCTGCCGGGTAAGCATCTATACTAGACCGAGTATTTGAGTCAATTCTAATCTTCTCATTACTCAGTGTTTGGGTTGACAATGGCCGGTGCTGAAGCCCGATAAGCCCTGTGGAGACATCGAATGCCAGCAATTCGATTTGTACGAAATAGTAATGGAATCCCATATCATCTCTCAGTAAAACCCACCTTGGCCGTTGAGTTTCAGAGGTCCTTCCAAGTCCATACCTTACCTTACACTCACTTTACCTTCTCGGCTTGCATACACTGTTTCCATCCGGTCTGTATTCGGGATGGATTCTAACGCAACAAGGTATCAATGTGCGATTATATAGAAATAGGGATGTTCCTTATCTTTGGCGGGACGGCTCCCCAACGCGGCGGACTTTGCTTTCTCTCGATCAATCGCACGTGCTTGGAGAATTCGCTAGAGTCATCCCCCGTGGTTCACTCGAGCTTTCTACAAATCGGATTCGTGTTTTGTTTTTCTCACCTTGAGTAGACCATTTTGTTGTGTGTATTCGAATTGAATGAGAGTACTGGTTTGATTTCGTTCATGTAACATCTAGGTAAATAGCATCTACTGTAGTTGTCCCTCTGCTTTCTGTAGGATATATGCAGCTGAACTGCAGGAAAGGCGGGGGTTTTCCGCGTTAAGATAACCCGATGCTGCGGGATTTGCCATAATACTCAGGCAGAACTTAAAGCTTATCCATAAGTCTTTTCAAAGACAGTTAGTAAATAAACCGCCAGGGGCGAACTTGGTTTATCCCTGGGTGCGTTCGGTCTCTCCCCCTCCACAATTTCTTTGTCCCTTAGGTTTGGAATTATGGGGGTTGTTATAGTTAGAAGTTTACTGAGGCTATACATCTCGGGGTGTACCACATGCCCCACGAAGGTAAATGTGACTGATAATCACACCAAAAAACAACAATTGCGGAACGAGCGCTCAGGAGTATAATTTTGAGCCTCAGCGTTCGAGAAGATCCGTGAGCCCTCGGGAACACACGATCACCGCTCTCGTGAGGGCTCGTTGACAAAAATTGAATTCGGTGATGATGGTCATAACATTGTCTAGCCTCGATCTATTCCTCCATTGGAATACCTGAGCGCTAAACCATCACATATCTCGGTCCGCTTGCCCAGAGCACTGTTCGGAAATTAAGCACTTACTGTCCGAGCCATTCCGAAAGCCACAAGACATATGTATATGGTTAGGAGGTGAGTTAAAAGCGCCGCACCCAATAGGGTAGTTCTTCTTCAGGAAATCTTTATTGAGCCTCGAGGTACGATTACGTGCCTTAAGTACCATAAACGACAAAACGCACTGCCCTCGCGAGCGCTATTCTATCTTCGATGCCCAGGCCTTCTGCTTTGCGGCGAGAGGGCACTTGAACCTTGTTTGAACCCGCCGGAGTGATCATTGCCGGCCCCTTTTCCTTGTCACCCGGCGCAACAGCCTCTCAGAGTGGGCGTCAATGCTGGGGGCGCACCTCGGATAGCCAGACCCGAGGGGCTCTTCCGGTCATTCAGTCAATCAAGAACAAACAGCTGGGCAGCCAGGTATATGTACAGCTATGAATGAGCAACGACACACCAACAACCAGTTGAGATACCACACCTAGCTTGTGAGTTTTTGGCAGGTGTATTCGTACCTTACTAACATCCGACCTGGGATTCAGCGATCATGTCTTCCACTTCCAAAATTGCTGCGTGGGACACTAACGTTCAATATAAGACCGGTCAAATCGTTACGTATAAAGGTATGATCTCATGCTGCTAACCGCTGTGCAAAGGGCCGATGTATTTTTCCTCACTAGGGAATAAGTGGACTGCGGTACAAGATAACAGTGCTTCTGTTCCCGGAGGCGCTGCAGGGTAAGCACCCATACTATACGATGCATTCGAGTCAATTCTAACTCGCTCATTACTCAGTGCTTGGAGGAACAACGACTCGAATGCGTGGCTTTCTGCCTTTCAATACAAGCGCGGTGAAGTTGTTACGTATAACGGTAAGTTCTCGCACTACAAGGCGCTGTGCGAAAGACTAATGTGTTTTTCCTCGCTAGGGCACAAGTGGACTGCGACACAAGATAACTATGCTTCTGCTCCCGGAGGCGCTGCTGGGTAAGTACCTATAACCTACGAAGGACCCTAGTCGGTTCTAACGTATCCATTACTCAGCGCTTGGACTGACAATGGCCCGTGCTAAAACATTATAAGTCCTATGGAGATGGAAGGCGTTGTGTGTTAGCGACCCCGTTTGTATGAAATAGTAATGAAATCTTGCAAGTTTTTTTCAAGTAAAAATATCCCAAGTTGTTGAGTTTCAGCGAGGAAGGATCGCTGAAATTGATTTACGAACTGGAGGGTTTCAGTCGCCATTTCTGGTAGACATATTTTACTTATCAGGCCCTTTTTCTATCGTCGAATCATAGGTATATTTCTCCCCATTGATATGGCTTTTCGCCTGCTTCTCCCTACTTTAGTTGTTGTATTGTGCCAAGTGTGATATTATGTATCTCCATCCCCTGTCATGCACCCACCCCAGGTGGAGTGTGGTTTAAATTTGTTGTAATCCTCGTCATAGCCAATAGTATTAGAATTACGTCGTGAAATGTTCTTATTTGCGTTGTTTGGTTCCTAAGTGCTCTAGAAGACATGAGAGCTAGAGCTATGTCCAGGGCGGGGCGGTAGAACATTTCTGAGGAGAAATAGCCAAGCACAATGGCAGTATCTCGACCGTTTTTTGTTCACGATGCGATAGAGATTTTCGGGGGTAGATTATATCATTGTTCTGGGGGGACGGACTCAAGGTTTCAATGTGATTCAACCAATCGGGGGATCGAGCGGGGGGTATGACGAGAAGACGAAATTCGAGAGTACGGATAAGAAAATAGGAATGGGAGAGGCTAAAACCGCCATTTTGCAGCCCCTGAGAAGTAAGGATGCATGTCTTGTCCGGCGCGGCCCTTGGTTATCCAGTGGTCAATTTGAAACCGTTGGGTTGCCGGACCGGCCGGTAATATAACATCACGTGACTCCCCGTGATCGTGATTTTCCCAGCACCTCACCTCCTCATCGACTGCGTCTTCAGTGGATTGCTGAAAGTCCCCGGCGACTCCGATCGCCAACTGAATATATTTGAACTAAAACAATATCTGAATGCTCAAGTGCTGAGCGTCTACATACTTGTCTATCGGACATGGTGTGTATTTCCGGTTGAAGTTATCCTCTGAATCCGCTCATGAAACATCCAGACCTTTCTTGCTGCGCTCGTTCGTCGAGCGCAAGCCTCCCCATCATGGCTGCTTACTGCTCGGGCACACGGTGGTCTGCGAACGGCTGCTACCGCTGCCGCCGTGAAGCCATCCAAAAAAGCATCGGCAGTTGCGCCAGTTGTGCATCAAGTAACGGCCGACGATCTTCAAAAATTGGTTAATCAACGCAACATTGGTGTATCAGCACATATCGACTCTGGAAAAACGACGCTCACGGAACGGATTTTATTCTATACTGGTAGAATTAAAGATATCCATGAGGTGTGTCGTCCTAAATCGATATCAAAATTATTTCAAATACTAATTGAGTCTTGCTCGTCAAGGTCCGCGGTAAAGATAACGTTGGGGCAAAGATGGATTCTATGGAACTGGAACGCGAGAAGGGTATCACAATTCAGAGTGCCGCGACATTTTGCGACTGGAAATCAACAGATCCTGTCACTGGCGAGGCGAAGAATTATGCGGTTAACATTATTGATACTCCAGGTGTGTACCGTCTTACCGTTCGTTATCATTCGTTGACAGCTAATTGACACCCTTCTAGGACACGTTGATTTCACTATCGAGGTCGAGCGCGCGCTTCGAGTACTAGACGGCGCCGTATTGGTTTTATGCGCGGTATCGGGCGTTCAAGTAGGTAGTTCATTTGTTGAACCTAGAGCTCAATTCTAAAATGGCCTCAGAGTCAAACGATTACGGTTGACCGGCAAATGCGTCGCTATAACGTTCCCCGGGTTTCGTTTATCAACAAAATGGATCGGTAATTAACGCACCCTCATTCTTTTCGCAAATTTTCTAACCATGTTAATAGAGCCGGTGCCAACCCAACTCGCGTCGTACAGCAAATTCGCAACAAGCTTCGTATGCCAGCTGCAATGGTCCAGGTTCCCATTGGCGCGGAAAGTGACTTCAACGGCGTTGTTGATTTGGTCCGTTGGAAAGCGATCTACAACAAGGGCACTAAAGGGTAAGTGGTCGCACCGTTGCTCGTTAACATAAACTGACCAATCACAGTATCGATATTGTAGAGTCCGACGAAATCCCGGCTAGCGTCCTACCCATGGCTGAACAGAAACGCGCTGAGCTCATCGAAACTCTTGCAGACGTCGATGATGAGATCGCAGACCTATTCCTCGCCGAAGAGAAGATCTCACCCGAGCACCTTGTCAATGCTATCCGTCGTTCCACCATTGCGCTGAAATTTACCCCCGTCTTCCTCGGCTCTGCGATCAAAAATACTGGCGTTCAACCCATGCTCGACGGTGTTTGCGCTTACCTGCCCAACCCATCTGAGGCGCCCGTTCGCGCTGTGGATGTCGAAGCTTCGCGCCAGGCTCGGACTGATCTAGCTGCAGCCGTCCAGGCTGGAGAAGCCGCACCCGAAGTATTACTGGAGAAACATCAGGACGTTACCGTGGATCTAGTTCCGGCTACTGCTGCACCGTTCGTTGGACTGGCTTTCAAGCTCGAGGAGGGCAAGTATGGCCAATTGACGTATATGCGGGTGTATCAGGGCAGTGTCAAGCGCGGTTCGGTCATTTACAACGCAAGGACTGGAAAGAAGGTCAAGATTCCTAGGCTTGTACGGATGCACAGTGATGATATGGAGGTACGCTTTTGAACATCTAGTGGATCCACTTAATAAATCTTATGCATATAATGGTTTAGGACATTGATAGCATCGGCCCCGGCGAAATCTGCGCTATCTTCGGTGTCGAGTGCTCTTCTGGAGATACTTTCACTGACGGAACAACCTCATATTCCATGGTACGTGGGACCCGACCTCATAACTGCGGCTTTCTGACTCTGTTGGAAACAGACCTCGATGTTTGTTCCCGATCCAGTCATCTCGTTATCAATCAAACCCACTGGTACCGAAACCCCCAATTTCTCCCGTGCTCTAAACCGTTTCCAAAAGGAAGACCCTACGTTCCGTGTTCATATCGACCACGAAAGCCAAGAGGTACGTTTTTATCAAAAATGTCATAGAAACCCAACCTAGACGTCTGAAATTGCTTGCCGTAGACTATTATCTCTGGCATGGGCGAGCTCCACTTAGACATCTACGTCGAACGCATGAAGCGCGAGTACAACGTTGCCTGCACAACTGGGAAACCACAAGTCGCCTTTCGTGAAACTATCCAGCAACGCTCCGAGTTTTCGTACACGCACAAGAAGCAGACAGGAGGTGCTGGGCAATTCGGTCGTGTAATCGGATATATCGAGCCTATGACGACGGATCCTGAAACTGGGAAGGATATTGGGTTTGAGAACTTGGTCACTGGAGGAAATATCCCGGCTGGATATATGCCTGCTATTGAGAAGGTGTGTGCGGAAACTTGTGCTTCCAGGCGTGACCCCTAACTTTAGGAGGGTTTTTAGGGATTCGAAGAGGCGCTTCAGAAGGGCTTGCTCTCGGGATACACAGTTACTGGTTGTAGGTTTGTTTTGGAGGACGGATCGTACCATCAAGTCGATTCGTCTGAACTCGCTTTCCGTCTGGCTGCTATTGGAGCTTTCAAGGAGGCGTATCATAAAGCTCAACCAGTTATTATGGAGCCTATCATGACTGTTGAGGTTGTTGCGCCAATCGAGTTCCAAGGTGGGTA
>JANWGL010005835.1:0-10337 GCA_025200755.1 Ceratobasidium sp. C01 | reverse complement strand
AGAGACGATTCGGCGACCGTCGGGAGAGAACCCAACCGACCAGACAGAGCCTGAATGTCCGACTAGAGGGTTGCCGACTGGGCTGCCCGTGTCTGCGTCCCATAATCGCACCGTCTTGTCCGACGAGCCAGAGACGATGCGGCGACCGTTGGGAGAGAACCTAACCGACAAGACAGAGCCTGAATGTCCAACTAGAGGGTTGCCGACTGGACTGCCCGTGTCTGCGTCCCATAATCGCACCGTGTTGTCTGACGAGCCAGAGACGATTCGGCGACCGTTGGGAGAGAACCCAACCGACCAGACGTCGCCTGAATGTCCGACTAGAGGGTTGCCGACTGGGCTGCCCGTGTCTGTGTCCCACAATCGTACCGTCCCGTCTCCCGAACCAGAGACGATGCGGCGATCGTCAGGAGAGAACTCAACTGACCAGACAGAGCCTGAATGTCCGACTAGAGGGTTACCGAGTGGAGTACCCGTGTCCGCACCCCACATTCGCACCGTGCCGTCGCTGGAGCCAGATACAATATGCTCCCCACCCTTCGAGATTGATATTGCCCGTACAGCTGATGGATGTGATATGCACCGCAGCCAGGGTGTCCATTTCTCCTCTGCACCTGTTGTAACAGCAATTGTGTTTAAGAACTTTGCTCGTAGTCGCTTTATAAGTGGTGTAAGTGTGGGAGAAAACGCCAGTGCAGATACGTATAGGTGCGGAGTACTTTCCAATATTGGGTCGAAAAACGCCAACACAAAGCGGTAGAGGTCTGTCGCACATTCATATAAACCGTCCAACTCCTGCAACAATTCTGACGATTCAGCGAGTATTCCCATGGCTTTTATGAATGAAGTAAAGCTCACGTACCTGGCTCCATTTGGACAGCTCCAAAGCACTATAGATCGCCACGTTTAGCTTCCCCAACAAGCTCAGCGCCTCGATCCAGTACAATATCGTTGGCTGAAACAAGAACGTTTCTAGAGGTTCTCTGAGCTTCTTCAACCTGGACTGCGTCAAGTGGCTTGTCCAGTATAGGCAACTATAGCGCAGGTGAGGACTTATTGCTGAATCAACTCGTGTGCCCAAGTCCGGGACCTGGCTGTTACGCAGATGCGATGTTTCCAACCCGCATATATTGAACTTGAGCTCTTTTGACATTGTTTCCAAACAGCAACGACCAAATTCGACGTTCTGCTGCTCCAGGTTGACGCAGAACCGCCCTGAGCGAGTCGACGTGGTCATGTAGTCTGTGAATGAGTGATGGTAGACACGAACCACCCCGCCTTGGTTGTCGTCTATATACAGCACTGAACCAAGACTCTCCACAACGGATTGAAGAACATCTTTCTCGACTAGTCCGCCTAGTAGGCTGCTTAATGTATCCACCGATAGAGGGGTACGCGCTGAACAAACGATGATAGCCCCAAGACAGTTGCGCACGTGTTCCGCATCGCTCACGCCACCAGAACCCAGACTGAGTTCGATGATGGTTGTATACAGGGCGTCGAGTGGATTGGTCGCCTGATTCACCGAGTTTCCCCCTTCAAGTACCAGCTTAAGGCTTGACCTCGGATCGTGACTGTTTAGCACAAGCTCACACGCAGTCTTCGCCCAGATGAACAACCCATCGGCGCGTCTAGCCAACGAGTCGATGGCATTAGAAGGAAGTTGCTTTGATTTTCTGCTAGTGTCCATGCGATGCTGGATGAATGAACCTATCCGTGGCTTATATGACTGTTGTTTCCGATTCGAAAGACATGGCACATGAGGTGGGCAAGCTATAACTGATCCTGACAGCTACCTCATTCTCACGAACATTGCTCATCAGGTTGTCGAGCGAGAAATAGAGCACCTTTCTCAGTCGCTGTAAGTTGTCGGAACTTCCTATTTGCATACTTCTTATAATCTTCTGCCTAGTCATGTCAATGTCGCTCAGCTGCTCGGGGTGACGCAAGGCTACAATGGGCTGAACGGTATCGTTGTTGTTATGGGTGAGTCTATCGAGGCTTTAACATCGAATAAGTGACATAACGTTCTATATATTATTCTAGATGGGGTTGATATAAAAGAGTTTGTTTCAACCCCTCACTCCGGTGCCGTGTGGGCAAAACTTGTGGGCATATTTTCACTTATTGCATATGGTCCTTACATGCACATGATTGCTAGCTTAGTGGGCATCTGGTAACCTTCATTCTTTGGAAAGTACTATGTGCTGTTTCTAACCTATATATATGTATCTCAAGGACTTCATAACGTCATATCCCGAGTGGCAGGCAAGTTACGGACGAGTTGTCTAGGCGGACCATCTCCGATGATGTGTATATTGTAGGAAATTGCTCGCATTACGGTTACGCCGAATGGCCATTTGACCGTATTTCCCATGAACCGTTCCTACGCACGGGGCGGGGCAATAACCGTATCCACAGTAAGTCCGTTGCAACGCGCCTGCTTGCTTTCTGTGACCGATAAGTCAACTTCTAGTCTTCTTGGTTCAATTACAGGAAGGCCGACCCTGCATTGGAACGGCTCCTCAAAATCTACGGTCTCGGTCGCTCTCAACCAGATTTGCGTTCATTCCTCGACAGCCTCACTAGTCTGAGCCCAGGGTTCACTCGACTGCAGATTATGAGGAACGCCAGCGCTTTTAAGATACCGCCGATTCTCACTACACATATTTTTGGTTCAGAATCCAAGCGTACCTATTCACGTATCCTTTCACGTCTATATGGGCAGATTTCCCAACCTCCATATATCCATCCACTTAGACGTGGTGAGTTCGGGCAACTCAAATGGCACGAGGGCCGGATTGTAAATTGGGAGCCACTACTCGTATTCAGTCACCACTTTCGAAAAGCAGTATGTTACGATATCCTCCGCTTCAGTTCATAGCTAACCGCTCTCAGGATGCGAACAGGCAGTCCTCGTCTTCTGCCTCCTCGACCTGGTACGAACATCGCGCACCGGACTGAGAGATCTGGTACAGGTATGCATTGCTGGGTTTATATGCATCTGACAAAAGCCTGAGTCCGTTTGTTCCGTTCCTAGCTACGAGCTGCGTCGAAAAACCTCGATGTCACATAGATACATATGGGAAATCGTTTCGGGATGGATGCCACCGTTCGTTCCGGAGGTCATCTTCAAAGAAGCTCAAGAGCTCTCTCAGCGTCTTGGCATTGACATTAACAACATCGTCTTTTGTAATTCCCCTTCCTGAATTTTGGAGGTATAAAGGCTAACCAGTATCTAATGGTTGAAAAGGTCTCCATATTCAAGGTCAAGTGAGGCTGGAACCACCCAATGTCGGTTGTCGGGGTGAATTACCCACTACTCTATTCTACCACTGGAAACCCCGGTTCTGCGACCTTGGAGATATCAAATGGTTCATCTCTCCTAGTAGAACTCTTGACCATGGTGAATGGCAGGACTCACTTGTTCAGCAGGGCTGGGAGCTCACACTTCACCTGTGAGTAGACTGGACTGTTAAGGAACGTATTATCGTATTGTTCCTGACAAACCTCCGCTCTATGTTGGGAATTCTATCCAGTTTAAGCTATAATACCGAGATGCGCAATAGATGGAGTCGTGTGTACGAGTGGGAGCTACAAGAAAGCATGGAAACAATGCCCGGCAGCTTCCCCGGTGCTCATATCGAGGAGATCTCATCTTGAACTTTTTTGTGATACTCTGCGCACTATATCTATTTCGTTGAAGTCCTTCGAGGAAGTAAACTTGCCGCGGGTGCCATTCGAGGCCAATAATATGAGAAAGAGAAGCGGATGCAATGAGACCCTAGAGGTAGGTGGCCAAATGAGCCGTATTACGGCCATGAGGGGCGAATAGATCATCCGGATGAGTTAAAAGATCTAATTGAACATAAGACAGTAGGTTTGAATTAGCACGTCGGTGCCTATTGGGATTCATGTCTGCGTTTATACTAGCCTTTTTGGGACAATCTGATTGATATAATTTGTAGATGTCTCTGAAATCGCGCTGTGATGTTCCCTTGGACCGTGAGGTACTCCGACTACCTGAGTTTAAATGATATCTGATTACTATTATCTTCTTCACGGATTTGTCCGCTGGGAATGGCTGTTCGAGGTTAACGGTGTGGGTCGGTTACCGTAAGCGCTTTGTTGCAAGAAGGCGCTAATCCAGGGTCCCGGCGTTATTTATGCTGTGCGTGACTCCTTTATTGCCTACCACCACCACAACGAATAGGTAACCGATAGGACACAGACCCATTGAGTCCCACTAAAGATCTAGCTCGTTTTAACGTCTAGAACAAGCCGCAAATTTTATTCTGTTCGAACAAGGGTCGGTGTACCTCAGGTGTCGATTAACCAGACCCATCGCAGCGTCGGGACCCCGTGCCAGCCGACATAATGCCAAGGATATCTAATATAGTACCGCTTCCGGGTGTATCAGCGCTTGAAGGTCTGATAGGGAGCTTCGCTGGACATCTGAAGGTAAGTGGTTCAATCCTGGCCCGGTCGATACTGAAAATCATGGCAGGACAGAGACCTTGCTGCCGACAAGTGTACTGCACTTGCGGGGCGAATCGAGGATCTATTGGAATGTACTAGAAAATATGAGAGCTATACCGAGCTTACTAGGTGCGTAAAATACTGACGACCCCATACTGCGTTCTCAAGCAGTCCTGGCGAGTTGTAGCCAGCTGCTGGAGATCCGGAAACAGCTTCAGGCAGCTGATACCCCGCAGTCTCGGCTCCGGATTAGGGATATTCAGCGCAAGCAAGTGATCTGGGACGAGTTGAGCGACAAACTTGACAAACCGATGGAGGTGAACATGGTGCGTCGAGCGGAGCATAGTTTCACGACAGCTCACGATAGAGGTTAGCTCAACCTGACAGCCCAAATCCTGGCAGCGAATTCACGACGACACAAGGTACTTATTAGTCTGATACACTTACCTACGCGCTAGATATACAATAGGTCGAGATTATCAATAGCTATGACATGACGAATCGAATCGAGATAGGGGGTGTTTCCTCGGAGACTAAGCATCGCTTCCCCAATCAACCACCCGGGGCCGTCAAAGTCTCTCTGCGTACTGGTCGACTTGGAAGCCTCTCTGTGGCTTACTTGACTGTAATTGCAGATTCGAAAGACTTGGCACGCGAGGTGAGTGATTGTCGGCTTTTACCATTGCGCGGTTTTCCCTATCGATCCCGCCAACTAGCTCGTGAACCAAGAAACAGAGCGCATCTCCCGGTCATTGTATGCATTATCTCCTCCTTCCTCTTTTGGTACACCTTTGATATGTCGCCGCTTAGACACGTCAACGTCGCTCAGCTTGTTGGAGTGACGAAAGGCTACTACGGGCTGAATGGTGTCGTTGTCGCAATGGGCAAGTCTATGACTCTTTGAGGCCAGCTTTACAACTTAACCCTGTTGTCTGCTCTAGACGGATATTCGTAAGCACACCCCTACTTATAGCGTATGATAATTTCAATATACGTATCATTAGTTGAGAGGCCACCAGGAAACATATCCTCATTGTCAAGCAAGATGTGTTCATAACATAACGTACTATTGCGTCTCAAGAACTATATGAAATCATACCCCGAATCGTGGGCAAGTAGTAACTCATTTGCTTAGCCAGAGTATAATTTATATTGTTCCTTTAACAGGATGTTGCGCGCATAACAGTCGCACCGAACGGTCATTTGACTGTGTTCCCCCTAAGCCTTATTTACGAGGAAAGTAAAAGAATAAATACCTCTCCCGTGAGTCCCCCAGAAATACTCGGTGAATCTAACGGACTCATCCACCCCTCAGCTACTTTGGCCGCGCACCGCGAAGGCTGACAACACATTGAAATTGATAATTATGGTATATAACCTCGGGTTTCATCAATCAGGGATGAGCGCATTCGTCGACTCCCTCACCAGCCTAAGGCTGGGGTTCACCAATTTCCAGTTGATGAAGAATGCCGCCTCTTTCAAAATACCCCCGATTGTCGCAACGCACTGTCTCAGCTCCCGATCTACTCGCATCTATTCACGCATCTATTCACACCTATATTCGCGTGAATTTCGCTACCGTTCTAAACCTCCGTATGTTCATCCACTCAGACGCGGCGAGTTTGCTCTGCTCAAACTCCACAATGACGAGATCCTGAGTTGGGAGTCACTGGGATTTAGTCGTTATGGCCAGAAAGAGGTGCGTTCTGATATGCTTCCAATCAAATTGCGGCCAGTTGTGGCATATAACGCGAATAATAAGCTGCGCCCTTCTACTCCTCGCCCTTCTGTCTCTTTGGACTGGTGCGAGTACGTGATGCCAAACGGAGAGCGCTGGTTCAGGTATACGTTTTCGTACTCTTGTGTGCCCAATAGCTGTTGGATTATTTTTGGTTTCTTCGTAGCTACACCTTTCATCGAAATCTTGGAATAGGTGAGAACTTGCCTCCCCGTAACTACCAGTGGCAATTCGTACGAGGATCGAGAACGTCATACCTTTGGGAGAATATCTTCACGGAGGCTCGAGAACTCTCACACCGGCTTGACATTGATCTCGACAGTATCATCTTCTGTAGTGCCTTTTCTCCTTTTAAGTAATGCCGAGCTTGACTCACTCCAGTGGCTAACTAGGCTCCGACGTCCGTGGTTGGGTGACGCTTGAACTACCCAAGGACGCCTTCCAGGACGATTTGCCACTGATTCTATACTACTACTGGAACCCCCGCTGTTCTGATCCTCAAGCCGTTCGAGGCTTCTTCGCCGCAGGTAGGATCCCTGATTCCGGTGCATGGCAGGCTTCACTTCGTCAAAAAGGTTGGAACTTGAAGGTTGATCTGTGAGTCAATTGGCTTGTCAAGAAGTGCATATCGCGATTAAATCTGCTTCTGAAAACCGCATGTTACCGTTGGGTAATCTTTCCAGCTGGACAGATACTTGTGAAATGCGGAATTACTGGGGTCAGATGTATGAGAGGGAGCTGCTGCAGGGCATAGCGGCTATGCCGGGAAGCTATCCTAGCACTCACATTTAGGGGGCCTCGGAGGGAATTTAGCCATGTCTTCTTGGCATATGCGCAAATCGTTAACGGTATTATAAATTCCAATCGTGTGACATTTTGAGGCTCTCGAGTTTGTGTATGTGATGCTTACGTCATAGAGAGAAGCGCCGGTCTAATTTGACATGTTTGGTGACGTCTGGTTTTAGTGTTGCGTCATGCATACACCTACCCCAAAACGCTCGTCGAGACCAGACTGAGCCTCGCATCCGTATGAGTTTCTCTTGGTAACGCTACGCACAGCTATAAAGTGAAGGGAATAAGAGAAAGACAAAAGTCACCAGGCGTACATTTGTGTTCAGCGATGCCAAATCAAGACACGGCCCCTATGATTCGCGTTGTGCCCTTGATGAACCGTGTTGAGTAGTTTTCCGAGTTGATACAATTTATTGACCACCCTACCTGAGTTCTACGACACCGTGTGCAAGTTTCTTCACGTTGAGGTGAGCATCTGTGTCCCGACTTGAAGATTAGTGATAGCTAACTGGCTTCCGTTATCCCCTCCTCGCCCCTAATTTAGATGTAACTAGCTCCTATTTTTCTATCGCGTTAGCGCTTCCTCAATGATTGAAGTCGTGACTCCCCGCCTCTGTGGTTTTTGTTGCCGAGGATACGGTCTAGGCCTTTCGCTTGAGGTCCAACATGATAATACTCCCGTGACAACTTCTATGTTCGTGTCTTCCCTTTTGCTCTTATCCACCACAACTCACCCTACTCTACGCTTAGCCATAAAGCCACTGATGTCCGCCATGACCAACAACGACCACCACGACAATCGCACCCGTGAAGGGATTGCCGCTCGCCGCCACATCGTACGCGGGATTCCGTTTCGTCATCGCGATCGCGAGGCGCCCGTTGACACGACAGCAATTACACGCGTCAAGGCTCCTGGAGTGCTTGTCCACCGGAAGAGGGACCAGAATCGGAAGGACCCGAAGCAATCGCGCACGTCGAGTGAACACAGCCCCCCGACCAAACTCGTCATCTTTAGTTTTCCTCCTAAGTCCTCTAAGTCCAGTCCTACGTCAAGAGGAGGTACCGGATATCCGTCGTCTGTTGGCGATCTCGGACATAGGAATGAAGGTACGCAAGCTGTTGGTCCCGAGGTGTTCGCCTGCTCATTTGTGTCAAAATGTCCGCTTTTTAGAAAGTGCCCCTATTCCCGACGTGCCCCTTCCTTTCCCCACGCTTGCTCCCTCGAATGGCTCGATTGACGTCACCGACTACGCTACGATCATCGAACCTGCTGTCTTGGCGCGTACATCGACTGTCGACACTGGCTCGACTCCGAGCTCTGTCCCCGGCAATTTCTCCACTCAGGCCCCGCAGGACGATTCTCCACCCGGCAGGCTAAGACTTGAGGACTTGACCGGGTAAGTGCCCATATTTCTTGATGTTGGAACAACACTTAGTGTGTCATTTATACAGGGACCACGTCGGAGAAGGCGCGAACGAAATACACCTAAGTGCACACGGGGTGGTATTCAACGATATCACAAGTCCAGATGGCCCGGGGACAATGACGACTCCTATTCGGGGCGACAACGCACTCCCAGGACGACGCGCCGTATTTGGATATGACGTTCTCTTCATTATCACCGCCCCGGATACCGCCCCTCCTGAGCGTTATGGGTTCCCCCAGCTCGATCGACTTACCACTGCCATGCGCACGCCGTATTCCTCCCTCAAGGACTCCTATGGGTGGAAGTCGACCATGGTGTGCTGCGATAAGCACAACAGCCCAAAATACGATAGGGACGCCCCAGACGACTGGTTACAGAAGATTATTGGAAATCCCGGGAGCGGTGATTTCTCAGCTGTCCCCCCGCGTTCAAAAGCCACCCCTTCGATATTCGAAAAGATCGCTGCGCTTAACGCGGCTTCTACTCTTGGTCCTGGCGTGGTGAATGAGTCCAAATCGAAGGTTGACTCACAGCCCGAGTAAGTTATCCACGGTTTAATGTCTTGAGTCCATTGGTATTAACGCCTATATTCAATAGGAGCGTGGGGATTGTCGAAATTGGGGTGGAGCCCTCTCCGGGAATCATGATGCAGGAGGGGACCCACCTAATAGTCAAACCGATCACAGGGCGTCCAGAGGGCTTTTGCGTCGCGACCTCCCTCGACATGGTTTCTCAAGGTGTCTCCGGACTTCCAGCAATTCGTGGTCTTAGGATTCCAGTTCGCGATCAGGATAGGGGGGAATCTATCACTTGCATGGCTCAAGGAGCTGGCGAATCGCCAACGGATCGCGGAGAGGGAACGATGCCCGAGCGCGGAGACGGTCACGCGCTTGACCACAAGCGCAAGGCACTTTATTCTCCGGATTTTCCCTCTTGGCTCGAGGTTATGAACCAAGGCACCAGCGACCTTATTCGACCGGGGTCTTTGTCCGATGCCCTTAATGCAGCCAGTGACGAGAAATCAGTACCAAAGGAAGACTCGATCTCGGTGCCTACAGAACCGGCGCCCCTTGTTGCCCCTATTTTCGACTCGCCCCCGCTTCCGGTTCGTGGTCGACCCGCTCCCGCAGCTCGACTAGCTGACTCACCGCCTGGCAAGAAGACGCTCGAGCCAACCATTCCCCGTCAAGGTGCTAGCACGACAAAGCCACTCCTCGGAAAGATCGTCCGACCCCTTCGAGACGTAACCAACCGCCCAAGTCCCCCTCTCCCCGTACGCCAGCATGATCCCATCCCTATTCATCCGGTGTGTCCCGGCCCGTTGAACACCGCTGCTCGTGCGGATCGCAAGAAGAGACTCGCTGTGGCGGGAGACCCGTCTCAGGCAAGGCCTACGACTCCTGTATCGAGTTCCAGGCGCCAAGCTCCGGCTGCATCTGCGTCAAGTCCCCCAATCGCCTTTGGTACAGGTCGAAGACTTGGTTCGAAGATAATTAATGACGGTGATTCATTACTCAGGTAGGTCGCCTCTATCTGCCCGACTTCGGACTGCTAATCTCAACCTATGTTAATTAGTAACGGCATCAGGAGCTCAGGGAATTTCTCGCATCTCTCGAGCAGTCGGACGCGCTCGTCGGACGTTCCAAAGCAGCATCTACCTGGGTCCAGTGACCGGGTTATGGGTTTCAACCGTGCCAGTAATAGCACGGTCACCAAATCCGCCTACCAGAGCCGAGGTCCTTCGAAATATCTGCGCCCGGCTTCCGCAACCCCCACACGTTTATCTGGCCTGTCTTCCCGCCAAGATCGCCCCTCGGGCGTCCACGGGCCACTCGGGTTGACCAATAACAAGAATGTGCTTCTACGACCAGACGAGTCTTCCTGCTCCTCGGACCCGCCAC
>JANWGL010005827.1:0-15786 GCA_025200755.1 Ceratobasidium sp. C01 | reverse complement strand
AACCTCTCCCTCGATGACGACGACGACAGTCTCAGCGATGCTCCGGCATCACAGGAGGAAGACACTGAAGTTGAAGATAAGTCTAAGAAGGCCAGCGCAAAGAAAGGCAAGAAAGCGGCTGAAGGAGTGACTAAAGGAGCGGGTGCAGAGACGGGCGAGGGTGGGGGCGAAGAGGCCCCCCAGGGGACCGGTCGGAAATCTGGTAAAGGTACCAGGAAAGGGGCTGGGAAAGGGGCTGGGAAAGGGACTGGGAAAGGGGCTGGGAAAGAGGTCGAGGGAGACGCTGGCGAGAGCGTAGATTTGGACAACAGTAAGGGGAAGGGGAAGGGGAAGGGGAGGGGGAGGGGGAAGAAGGGAACTAAGGAGGGGGATGATGAACGAGTGAGTGTTCCCACCCCCAAGTTGACCACGCGCTGATAACTTCTGCCCACAGGACAAAGAGACACCGTTGGACCCAGCTCCAGAGAAACCCGCGCGCCGCACCAGGGGTGGGCGGAAGCAGCCTGCTTGATGCCGCCGCCCTCAAGATCGTTGCGCCCGACCGACCCGCCTCGGTACAGCACTTTCGCGTTCATTTCCAGCCTCATTCACCGCTTTTACGATTCCTTTTAGGATTACTTTCACGATTTCCCTGTTATGACCTCTCGCTGTGATTTTCTTGTTACGGTGTCAGTACAAGAAATAAATCCGATTTACGCCGCATATAACGAGTATGGATAGTAAAAAAGTGACCCCCCAAAAACCCAGAGAGCGCCCGTACAAAGTACGCGGTACACGCAGCTGAAGTGCTCGGCCCACGTACCAAAAGTCCCCAGAACACGCTTTCAAAGTCCTCGGGCACGCCCGCAAAGTCCTTGGCACACTTAAACGAAGCGTTTTAGGTACCTGAGCTAAACCTGTCACACTTATTTAGAGCGTGAACACTTGCCCGAGGTCCATTGCGGACTTCACAGAAGCTCAGGAACCAGTTTAGAAGTGCCGACGGCACTGCGCACAAGTCACATTTGCATTTGTGAAGCGCTTGGAACACATCACAGAAGTCCTTTCGGGACCTATTTAGACATTTTGGACTTCGTGGGGCTAACATCCGTGAATTGTAGCGCTTTAGATTGACACTCGAAATACACTCTGGCGAGGCTCTTAGAGCACTAAGAATCAGTGCTCGTCACACTTCAGCGAAATGCCTACCGACACTTCGGTAAAGTCCTCGGAATTGCTACAGTGAATATAGCAGAACGCTACTAGTTCCGGCGGCGCCAAAAGCACCAACCGGGTCCTTCTACGAGGGAGCACTCCCGGACGTTCAAATCGCCCCGCACAAAAGAAAATACAAAATATTAATATTTATAACACCATTACACAATTCAAACGATTGGCATACACAAAAATTGCATACTTCTATTTCAACAACGACCGACAACGACGATCTTACCCCGGCTCTTCATCCTCTCACCCTTCAACCAAGTTCTAATAGTCACGATGCTAAAGCTCGAAAAAAAAGCAAAAATGAAAGCGCTGTGCACACCTGCCTAACCCCCAATACCTTAATCGTTCACTCCCTCGTTGACCGACGAAGTTTGGTGCGCCTCAATCCCGCGTTCGTTCTTGGAAAAATACAACCTCGCCCTCGTGCGAGTATCCGGCAGGTTCAAGTTGCGCTTTCAGGGACGGAGGACTTCCCATCTGCCATGCGCTTAACGTATGAGTTGAAGGGAAGGAGGGATGTTTGAGATAGATGAGGGGTTATGTGTGGCGGTGCGGGGTCTCGTTCGCAATGCAGTTTTCAAGATGCGCCCTGGAAATTTCATGTGCAATCATCGCATCCAGTCGGCCCGTAATTGACTAAATCAACCCCGGTCCGCCTAGTAGATTTCGGGAGCACATCAAGAACGTGCGTAAACGTAACTGACGTGATGGGCGAGAGCGGAAGCAGGTCACCAAGAGAGTTCTTGCGTGGAAGGAGTAGAGAGGAAGGGTTATTGGTTGGCTTAGAGGTGCAGGGTCAGATAGAGCGCGAGCGCTTGGAGGATGCAGGGTTGGGAGATCCAGAGGGCGATGTCATGAAGATCACGTAAGCCTGAGGACAGGCACCGGCGCTTAAACAAACAAACACCACTCGCCACAATCCGCAAACGGGAAAGTGGCATCTGCCGAACGCCTTACACTTGGCAATGCTCTGTCCCTCGCAGTAATCTCCGGTTCTCATATCCAACCCTACTCGCAGGAATTGTTTCTTCGGCTACGGAAAATGCTCGTGAGAAGCGTGACGACCAGTTCTACCACCTGTTACTAACTCAACTTATTCTCCAGCGGGATACAGAAAGAACAAAATTTCTCACCAAAATTACGCAGGAATGGGAGAACGCTCGCACAAAAATGGCCAAGGCGATTGAAACCTACGTTGAGGCAACAAAAGCCCTCGAAGCAGCGACCACATCCTATTCGCTCTGGACGCTGCCCAATCCTACGTCTGTTCTTGAAAACGAACTTGAGTCACTATCACTAGGACTTATCGAGCTTTCTAATGCGCGAGTGGCACTAAGAAGGAATCGAAACGCCCATTGCTCGTCGATTTGCCGACTGCCATCTGAGCTGTTGTCTGTCATATTTCAGGTCGCCGTCGACGATGCATATCCTCGTGATGTTTATGGCTCTCTAGACTATGTCAATCCCGCCATGAAACTCGCACAAGTGTGCTCACGCTGGCGCCAGCTTGCGTTGAATGCCGGATCCTTGTGGTCTTGTATTGTTCTATCATACAAGTCTCACGAAGATTACAACCACGTACCGAACACTGCCCGGGTGCAGCTAGAGCGAACACGGGGATATCCAATAGATGTGTTCGTCTCTTACGGGCCAAAGCGCTTTCCAGATGACCTACGATTACATGATACTTCTTCCCTAATCAAATCATACGGGAAGCAACTTCGCTCTTTAACGATTAGACTTCAACGAGTCAGCGGTATTGAATACTTGCTAGACAACTGCCTAAATGATGGAACTGCTGGGTCTCTTTTACAACTTAGCATATTTGGTGGAAGTTCTTCATCCCCTCCCAACTTCCATGAGGCTGATTTGGAGACACGCAAACGAGTTGATCAATACCTGCGATCTGTTCGCAGACTCCACTTGCACAAAGCCGCATTCGACTGGAAATGTGCCGTATTCGAGCAACTCAGCGAACTAGTTCTTAACAGTTTACATACCTCTTCTCTAGATTCAACAAAGTTCGCAGAAGTACTTTTAGCTAGTCCTAGGTTACAACGTCTCAGTCTCAGCAGCATCTTGCTTGATGATGAGACAGAATCCCCGATCCACTCGCCCGTGAAGCTTGAATACTTGCAAAACCTCATCATTAGAAATATACACCCAATCGATTTCCAGAAAATAGTATCGAGCATATCCCTAGGACGGATTGTAGATGTTGATATCACCACCGAACTCGATTCTTCTCCAATGTTCCAGGCCTTGAGTCAGTTCACTGGCAAGTCCTATATCGAAATGTTCCGCCTTGCATCTTACCTTGCGTATCAACCTTTACCCGAGATGCTCGAATCCCTGCCAAATATCAGGTGTCTTGCACTAGCAGGGTTGGACCTGAAGGACACCGACTTCGATGCTCTTGTTCATTACAGCAGTACCCCCCTGGTGGCATCCCCATCACCCATCGCATCAGCCAATGCCCCTAGCACTCTCCCTAAACTCACAAGCCTAGTGTTGGACAGATGCACCATTCTCTCCAATCGAGCGACATTCGAGAAGGCAATTTTCAACCTTTCTTTGCAAGTTTTTTGTTTATTTAATTGCTCTATTGAAATCAGTACCGAGTTACAAACGGGGGAAGACAGTCCGGTTACCACGACTGAGCTTGTTCCTATCGACTACGCTTCAGAGCTAGGCGTTAGGTTGGCTAGCGATACAAGTGGTCATGTAATTATTAGATAGTCGATACATGCTCCGATAAGTGTATGTTGCAAACATACAGATAACTTAGGGAAGCTACGATATGATCTGAAAAGCTCGCCTTCTTTGCTGCTCGTCACACAAATCTAGATCTAAATCCTTCCTCTTTACTTAATGAAGCAAAAGTTAAAATGTCGGTTTACCGCTTCTTAGGTGTGTCCGACAAGCAGCCTTTACCTAAGATCCTCCAATCTGTGCCTGACCTCAAACGAATGGTATTGCGCGGCCTGAGCCTAGGTGACTCTGACTTCGACCCCCTTGTCCGCGTTAGCAGCGCCCCTCTACCATCATCTCTGCCACCCCACGCTCAAGTCATTTCCACCGTTCATCCCCCTAGAATCACAAGACTGTCGTTGGTGAAATATACTATTTAATCCAACCAGGCAACGTTTAAAGAATCAATGTCCAACCTTGCGTTGGAACTCCTTGGGCCGCACACCTGTGCTATCATGGTCGAAACGAAGCCACAAGCAGAAGATGGTGGTCCACGCGTAGCTACCAGTTTCCTTCGCATTAATGCTACAACAGATCTGGGCATTTGGTTACTGAAAATATAGCTGGTTCTCTGATTATCGAATAATGAATCCAGGTTTCAACACATTGCTAATGGATATTCAACTAACTTGAAAAGGCTACCAGATAAGTGCGGGATCTCGCTGACAACGTTGTGCGCAACATGCATCCCACCAATCGCATGTGAAAGCGTGACACCTAACCAACCCTTAATCGAGCATATCAACCTTAGTCCGCCCAGCAGATTTCAATGAAGCGTCGAGAACGCACGTAAACGGCAATCAAAACCACACACCAAACTAATGGGATGGGCAAAAGAGGGAACAGGTCGCCAAGAGAGTACTACTATAGAAAAGTGGCCAGGGTGAGTCGTTGGCTGACCTACAGGTACTGTCTCGGGCCAGATGGAGCGCGACACTGTGCGCCGAGTGGATAAATATCACGTAAACATGGAGGCTTGGCGCCGGCGCTTAAACAAACCCTCGCCTTGCCACGACCTACCGAACTCGAAAGTGACTCAGGTTTGCCTTACTCTATTCTGCGTCAAGTGGTAATCTTCACTTCTCTGATCTGACCTCAAGCACACGAATCATATTACCTACGAGAAATAAATGCTCGTAAGAAGTCTGGCCATATATCGACAACGCGTTACTGATACAGCTGATGCTTCAGGGAGACACAGAAATGACGGCATTTCTTACCAAAATCATGCAGGATTGGGAGAACGCTCGCACACATCTGTCCAAGGCAATTGAAAGCTATGTCAGGGCAAATGAGGCCCTTGAGGCAGCGACTGCCTCCTATCCACTTTGGAAGCTCCCTGATCCTACATCCGTTTTCGAGAACCATTTCGAGTCACTTTCCCTTGGACTCAGCGAACTCAATAATGTACGGACGACATTAAGAAGGAATCGAAACGCCTATTGCTCGTTGATTTGCCGGCTACCCCCCGAGCTGTTGTCCTCCATCTTTCAGGTCACTGTCGACGTTGCATATCCTCGTGATATCTACAACTCTCCAGACTACGATAATCCTGCGGATCAACTCGTACAAGTGTGTTTACGCTGGCGCCAGGTTGCTCTCGACACCGGGTCTTTATGGTCCTGTATTATACTATCGTACCGGGATTACTGGGATTACGGACGCGTCTCAGCCGCTGCCCGTGAAATAGAATGGTGTCTTACAGAGATTGATATATAAGTATTGATCGCTGAGGTTTCCTGCCGCATGTGACACTACGTCTAGTACTATGAAACCCGGGCTATCCGACGCATATAAGAGCTTCCCAATAGCTGCTGAAACGATAGAGATGTAAGTAAAATAAGATGGCAAGCGCATTTGACCAGTTTAGTGACCAAGCATCCAAAGCACCCGGGTCCTCCCAGCACTCCGTACCTAGTCAATTAACATATTAGCTGTTGGGCTATTGTGATAGAGCTAGGTAAGTACTACCATCCATAAAACAAACAGGTTATTGCCTGATCGATTTCTGGAGGGGCGCGACATGCAAAAGTGCTGATAGTATATATGTATATTACTCTAAGTTGATCATATTTATCTAGTCCAGGTGTTTGGCTAGACTATGGAATGTGAGTATAGGATTCTATTATAACACATGGGACACATTTTGGAGTATATTGTGTACATTAGAATTGTTTTCAGCTCCATCAAGCATGCATACAGGGAGCCCCTATACCTTTCGACCGGGATTTATAATCCATCTAGAAGACTTCTGGTTCCAATGCCTGCCAGAATCAATACTTTGCGGTGTGAAGAGTCTGTATGCTATCTATCAAGGAGGTGCTGTGCCTGCTCTCGAAATGTGTTTGAAGGCGCTATTAATTTGATATTCCGCTGGCAACCTGGTATCTCCATACATGGCTGAGCTTTAGGCGAGGAGAGGTACTTAGTGGAGCAGGCGGGCTGAGGGTATTTGGAAGGGCAGGAATAGGTCGAAGTTGCGATGCTAGTACTGGGAGATGGGGTAGATAGTTTATTCTGGTTACGATTGACATATTTTGTTGGGACGAAATGGTTATTATACTTCTATACGATGACTGAACACATAGGAGATCAATCTCGGTTCGTATATGCGCGACAATCAAGGGGCGAGATCTTTCATAGGGGCGAGCACCGGTTTCCCGCCAGATCAGGCCTTCACGATTAGCCGATAGTCCCCGAATACCGAACAGGGAGCGCTCATTTGAGACAGTATACGAGCTAGAGATGGTCTTTGTCACCACTCGGATAACAATGAACGGTCAATGATATCAGTGTGATTGTTTTTTGGGGGCGCATTTCATTGAAAGATTTTCGTTGGATATCCTTTTCATAAAATGATTAAAAAAAACGTGTACTGCTTTCTCTGCCACAAGGCAAGACGATGCTCGAGCTAAGAGTCGCACCAATCGATTCTCCATACGATGTAGCCATGAGCCTCAGGACCAATTGTTGGCATTTGAGGAACCGACGGCGGGGAAACACTCGAACTAGGAGATCGTTGACCTTGTCCATGGTGAGCTTATAGATTTACTTGATTGACTATGGTGATATCTTTAATATGCATACGCTTTGTTATCGCCGTTCTTTGCCATTAAGGCGCGGGGAGCACACACGAAGTTAAATTTGCACGTGTTTACCGTGGTTCCCGCACCTGCATAAACTCGAATTTGATTTTGTACCATCAGTATACGAGTCGAGGGGTTCGGCTGTATACTATAGCCTGGCCTAAGGCTCAGTATTCGACGACCGAGGGGCTAAGGAATGTTAGCCTACCCTGCACTCGATGGTGTTATTCTAAATCCCACCGGTTAACTGCGTCGACTCGGAGAAAAGAGAGACAGAAACGCCGATACTTATGTGTTTTACCACTTGCTAGTTGTAACTTGTAAGATACTCGGAACGCTTGAAATTCTGAATAGCCACGGACGTAAGGACACCACGAAGGACTCTCTACCCACTCTAGGGATTTGATGGTTCTATGTAAAGAACTGATGACTTGGCGGGTAGCGGGCCGATTGATGAGGTAACGGTAGCGCCAAGACATTTCGTTTGTAACGGGTCACGCGATGCACCGATTTGAACACAAACGGCAACCACCCACACCTGGTCTCCCACAATGGCTCCCTTTGCCTTACAAGCGTATAAAAACTTAACTCAACTCACACCATGTTACTTCGTATCAGCAGCTCGAGACTCGCTATACTTCCTGCTAAGTACTGGAGCCAATGTTTACGATATTGCCAGCACGGCACCGAAGTAGAAGTTACACGGAATTCATCCGAAGTATACTGTCTAGACCTCCTGTGGGACGTCTTCTTACCCCTCGGCGGAAGATTCCACACGGTATAAACAGTCACAAGATCCTGCGCTGGCATGCTACACGCGAAAGAATCTCGCTTTCGCATACTCCCGCGTCGGGTATATCTAGGACTGGTGTATAGTTTGGCCGAGTTCTCCCTCCCGCGAGGAATAAAGCTAGGTGACGCTCTCGGCATACTGAGATGCCCCCGTTCTCGTAACCGGGGAAATTTGTTTTAGTTTGTCGCCGGCTTGCCGACCCTGCAGTGCTGCGGCTAACTTTGCCTACAAATTACGTTGCTATCTCTCTCAACTGGGAATATGGCTTTCTTCCCCTCTACTCGATATGTTCTGCTCGGACTCTCTGTGTTCCGGCTTGCGACGGCCTTGACGCTCCTCGCTAGCTCGAACAACAACAGTCTCACTGCTATCTCGTTCGACCATTTCGAAAATAAACACACTCTGTCCGTTCTCGCTCGGATATCGATAAACAGCTCTGGGACTTTAGTCGCCGACCCAACCTCCCCGGCTGTTATCCTCCAACTCAAAGACCGAGAGTCGATTTCGGCGTTTGAAGTAGGAGATGACACTCGTAATGTGACACTTGTACCTTTATGGGGGACGCGTGCCCTGCGAGAGGCGGAGGCGTGCGTGGTCGAGATGTACGACGGACAACACGCACTTCTGCAAGAGGTAAGACAATCCGACCCTGGAGGAAAATGTCTTGAGTATTGAGCGCCAGCTGTTTGTTGGCAGGACGAAGTGGAAGACGTGCGAAGTTCATTATCCGGCCCGAGCAACGCGCAGCCACCTTCTCCAAATACGAAAGATTCCCATGCGCAGTCGCCCTGGTCGAATTCCGGAGGGTCAAGAAGAATTTGTCCAGAACGGGTAAGTATTTGCTTCGTATCACAGTTTTGGGAATTGATGTAATGTTTTTTTTTTTCGTTTTGGGAAGATGTTTGAGCATGATCGGGGGCTGGCCGTCTTGGATGCCAAGAGCGGGGCGTTTCAGGTTATGGCGAGGGATGACGAAGGGCAGTGGTTAAAACGCAGTGCAAATACGATTTTAAACGGGTATAACGGAAGTGCGGGAGGGGCGTTGGCTTACGGTGAGCACACCAACGTTATGAGAATGTGGGGTAATATCTAATTATGATATTTTATTAGGAAATTCGTTATACCTCCTGGAGCCCGGAAACGGTTGCTTGACTCATCACTATTTCGGCGAAACGGACATTTCACCACAACACATCTACCTCAATGTATCACGCCCATCAACCAGCCCAATCCATAACGCCAAGCTCCTCTTCTCCTCACGAACCGAACACTTCCCCCGCTCCTACATATACGCAACGCGCGGAAACACTCTATTCATCATCGCGCCTTCGAACGACCCATTGAAAGAACCTCAGGTCGTCGCTCGAATCACGACTACACTCTCGAGTATTACAAGCGCCATGTTTGTTTCGGACGAAGGGAGACACTTGGTACTTGGGGGAGAAGGCGGGTTGAGGGTGTATCAGAGAGTATATGGAGGAGCTGGACTGGTAGAGGTTGCGAGGCTAGGGTTGGAGGACCAGGTGGACAGTCTATTTTGGTTATGATCCGTACGAGCACAATGCGTGTTTCACGTTTCACATATAGGGGAGGAGCTCGGTTCTCAGCAGAGAAGGCGGGTTGAGGGTATAGCAGAGACTATGGAGGGACAGGCGTAGTAGGAATTGCGAGGCTTGGGTCGGAGGATAGGGCGAATAGTGTATTTTAGTTACGATTCGCGTTCTTTTGTTGGGATTAAATGGTTGGAGTGAGTGTATAGGGTGATTGAATACATAGGAGATCAATCTCAGTTCGTATATGCGCGACAATTAAGGGGCGACATCTTTGATAGGGGTTGATGCTGCTCCCGTGACCGCATTAGGATAATACGATCAGCAGATTGTCTTTTGATACCGAAGAGGACGTGCTCGTTTGGGACGGACTATGAGTTTGTGATGCTGGATATCACAATTGGGATAACGATGTACGGCCGATGATATCATTTCCGATTATATTTTAGGGTCCATTTTATTGAAAGATTTCTACGAGATATCCTTTTCATAAAATAGACTCAAAACGTGTACAGTTGTCTCTGCCACAAGGCAAGGCGAGGCGAGGCTTGAGCCAAGAGTCGAGCCGATCGATTTTCCATACGATATAGCCATGAGCCTCACGACCATAGCCACGATAGGCCACGAAAATACCCCTTCACCCTCTTTCTTGCGTGGCGATCTCACTTCCCGGCGTGAATTCACGTGTGAATGCGCATAGGAGGTTGATCCCCTTGCACCTGCTGATGCGCGCCGAGCGTAAAGATGAATGTTTTCATGTTTGTAAGCTTTCTGTAGCCTCGTGTTGACACAGCTTGCGCTCGGAACTGTGCGTTCTACGCTTGATAGCCGGAGCCGGGAGACGCGAGAAAACCAACAACGACCCGGCTCAGGGAAAGGCAAAGGGAGAGCGCTGTTGATCAGGGCGTTGTGTGGGAGTGTTGACTCTCACGTTTTGTAAGGCGCGGGACGTGGTTGGACGATGGACGGGGGCTGTCGTGCAAGGTGGGTGGCGAGAAGAGTCTCGAACGAAGAGTTCTTAGGAGAAGGTGAACATGTGGAGTGGTCGTGCTGGTGCCGTGGTTTGACGTCGCTCGAATGGGTGGGGTCGGTTGCGGAGCATACAGACGACTTGGAAGTGGTAAAAGCGGTTGTATATGCGTCGCTAAATTGTTAACTAAATTATAGGACAAGATTACACGACTGTCTGACACTGTCTACACCGTTAAATACATGAGAAAGGAGTGGGACTCGGGTAGGAAGGAGTACGGATTAGTCGCGGGTAGAGTCCGTGCGTGGCGGATCAGGCCGGATGTCAACACGAGGCAGGTCACGTGAGGATGTATTTGCTCATTTGTATGGGCATCGGGGCAGTCCTCTCTTCACGATCCCCTCCACCGTGCCTCTGGACTGCATTTTCTGATTCACTGCTCCTCAACTGTTAAATTTTAATACGCCTGGCGGCAACTCGCCAACTGAACAATTAGATCCCTGCTAAATTTTACTGCAATGTCTCAATCTTATTTTCCCACTCAGCTCATGACCGACGTCCCCTCCGACGTCAGCGTTCCCCCCACCCCCTGCGTCCACGCTGTCGTCTCGAGCGGACAGGATGCCCAGAATGCCTTTGTTAATCAGCGCGAGCGGTGAGTAAATTTTTATCTATTTTCTTTGATGACGAAGCTAAGCCCCAATCAGATTGACCAACGCCGCTGGCGAGACCGTCGGCTTGCTCAACGAGCTCCGGGACTTTAGCCGCAAGGAATGGGTCACCCGCTACCCTCAGCTCTCCAAGGCTGGATACCCAGGCATGAGCCGCTCCATGTCCTTCATCGACGACCCCTCCACTGCCACCGATGTCGTCTACGGCGTCCCCAAGCCTGGCATGCGTCGCTCTCTTACCCTCGTCTCAGAGCTCCCCGAGCCTCCGTCGGCAGAGCCGGCCATGCCCGAGGGCCTCGTGCCAGACGACTTCCACGTACTGCGCCTCGATCTCTCTCTCGGTCCCAACGGAGTCAATTCCCCCGGAGCCCTCGTTTCCAATCTCGAAAAGGCGAGCATCGCCCATCTGCTCGACAGCCGTCTCGAGGCTGCGCTCGCGCACGTCAACAAGCTCAAGGTCCGCATTGCCGATACCCGCAGCAAGGTCCTCGTGACCGGTGATCTAAACGCCGGGAAATCAACCCTCGTCAATGCCCTTCTCCACCGCGATGTCCTCCCGATTGACCAGCAGCCGCTTACCTCGGTGTTCTGCGAGGTCCACGACGCTGCGGAGAACGACGGAGTCGAGGAGGTCCATGTCATCAAGCTTGACAAGGTGGCATCGTACGACCGCACGAACCCGGCTACTTTCGAGCGCGCTTCTGTTGATGATATCGAGACGCTCCAAGGCGACCCTGATGCGGAGAGCCCACCGGATTTCGCACTGAAACTCTACGTCTCCGACCCCCGCTCCCACGGTGTCTCGCTCCTCAACAACGGCATTGCTGATATCTCGCTTATCGATGCGCCCGGCCTTAATAGGGATTCGGTCAAGACTACCAGCCTCTTCGCACGCCAGGAGGAAATCGATGTCGTTGTATTCTGTGTCAACGCCGAGAATCATTTCACTCTCTCGGCTCAGGAGTTCCTTACGAGCGCGGCCAAGGAGAAGGCGTATGTCTTCATCGTTGTCAATCGATATGACCAAATCCGGGACAAGGCCCGCTGCAAGCGCCGAGTGCTCGAGCAGATCAAGGCTCTCAGCCCCCACACATACGATGACCGCGAGGAGCTCGTTCACTTTGTCGACTCGCGCAGCGCGCTCGGCGTTAGCCTCGTCTCCAACTCTGATGAGCAGGGTGTCCTCGACTCGGCATTCGTCTCTCTCGAGTCTGCTCTCCGCTCCTTCGTCCTGCTCAAGCGCTCCAAGTCGAAGCTCATGCCCGCCCAGACCTATCTTACCAAGCTCTTGTCCGATATGGAGCTCCTCGCCGCCGCCAATGCACTCCTCGCCAAGTCCGAGTGCGACGCTGCCCGCTCTATCCTTGATGAGACCCGCCCGATCCTCGAGCAACTCAAGTCACAGCGCAACGCTATGGAGGCCGAGCTCGAGGCTCTCGAGGAGAACACTGTCCGTGAGGTCGAGGCTGGCGTGAAGACGACCCTCGAGAACGCTCTCGCTGATGTCGCCGATGGCAAGCTCGACGCTGGTCACGAGCTCCCTGTCTGGCGCGGATTTCTCAACGCTTTCGACTATGCCCAGGACGTCCGCGTTGCGCTCCTCGAGAGCCTCGATCGTGCCGTCGAGCGCGTTGAGAACCAGGCTCGGGTTCAGACCGCCGAGGCTGTGCAGAAGGTCTCTGATGTCGGCGAGCGTGTCCTTGCTGCTGCTCCCCCTACCGCCAACGCCTCTCGCCAGCCCCGCGTTTTCGTTCCGTCTGCTATGTTCAACCGCCGCGGTCGTGGTGCGGGTGCTGCTGGCGTCGGTATCGGCTTGTCTCGTACTCCCGAGTTGAACCAGTCGTCGTCGAGCGATGTGTTTGACTTTGAGCACTGGTTGGAGACGTACGTCGTACTCCCGTCGTCGGAGAAGAAGGTCGAGGAGTCGGCTACCGCGCTCTCGCTCGCGTCGCTTGGACTCGGCGCGGCGACTATGGTTGGAACCAAGACGTTCGGGATCCGTAGCATCGTGCAGGCCGTCGACCTTTTGGGCAACAAGACTGTCCGACAGTGGGCCGCCCCCGTTCTCTTGCTCGCCGTCGTCGGCGGTGCCGCGTGGGTCGTCGTCGACCTTCCATACAGCATCCCCCGCACCGTCGGCCGTCGTATCAACACTTCTCTCGCTGCGAGCAAGACTCAACCGTCGTTTGTCGAGACGCATGCTGGCCGTGTCGGACGCGAGACGCGCAAGGTCCTGCGATTGGCTGCGTGGGATGTGAGGGAGAGGTACCGCGCGGCTGGAGAGGAGACTGGACGGGCTGTGAAGGAGGCTGAGGTTGTGCAGAAGAGGGCCGAGGCTGCGTGGGCGTTCTTTGTTGGTGTTGGGGAGAAGGTTGCTGGTGTTAGGGTTATGGGTGGGTTGATGGCGTGAGGTGGAGAAATAGGAGAGGGAGAGGGAGATGGAAAGGGGGAATGATGATGTGTGATATCCGTTCTGTGTGTATAATTTCGTCCCCTTTTGTCGTAGACCACTCTTTGCTTATGCACCCATTTCTTTATATATGCTTTTCTTTCCTGTCCTGTCTCTTTCTATCCTGTTTCGATTTGATTTGTCTTGATTTTGAATGGACTGGTGTTTTTCGATTTTTGAAGCTGAGAGTACGGGCCGGCTTGCGATATTGACGCTTGGTCTTGTTCTGGTCTGGTCCGGTCGCACTCGTTTGTTCTGATTGTATACGTGATACGAATTTGTGCTCGTGTGCCCCATTTGTACGAGGGGGATGCTTGTGTTGCTCTTACGATGGATTGAATACATTGGTTTGTGTGTGTAAATGATTTTGGGCGTGATCCGGGTGGAGGCGACGGTGTTTTTGAAGTCGTGTGGTAAAAGTTATTTTCGGGGAGTGGTTCCTATTGGAGGTATCGGGTCGGTGGTATTATTGAAGATAAATTAGCGAGCCGATGGTGTTAGCGAGCCGGTGGTGTTTTTGAAGTTATCGAGGGGGATCATTTGAAGGGATAGGGGAGTTCGGATGTGGTCCGATTGGTTGGTTCGGTGTTGGGGAGTATGCGTCATGTGATGTGCTGGCTGGCATAAAATGATCTTCATGACGATGTTTGCTACTTCATTCTTCGTTTCGGGTTTTACTTTCGTTTGGTGAGTTGTACGAGGTGTGGTGAGATGCGTTGAGGACTGAACTGATGATGTTCGTAGGTTTGACTAGGACAGTGATATAGATATGGCTACCTATGAAGGACAAAGTGCGGGGCTTGTGCCTGCTAGTGGAGGGCCGAAGTTAATTATTGTTATGGTGCGTATTTTTATTGGATTGGTAGCCGGTTTTATGAGTACTGATTGGGGGACATTCTTTGGTTTAACGCACGTTCTTCACTTCAAACCCATTCTCGAATGAATTGACCCGGTTTAATCGACCTTTTGTCACATCCCTCACACGACCTATTACTCATAACGCTCGATCTTCGACATATGTCCCCTCATCTACAATATCCTCCCCCCTTGACACTTTTCTTAAACCACTTTCACCCATCGACTTGATCGTACAACAGGGCGTAAGCGGCTGCGGCAAATCCACCACCGCCCAAAACCTCGCCGCCGCCCTCCACGCACCCTATGAAGACGGCGACGCACTCCACCCCGAATCCAACGTTGCAAAGATGTCGCGCGGGGAACCGTTAACGGACGCGGATCGGGCACCGTGGTTGAAGATTATTCGAGCGCGTGCGACGGAGCTTGCGGGTGCGACTGGACAAGTCGTGATCGCGTGCTCAGCATTGCGCAAGGCGTATAGGGATCTATTAAGGGGGAAGCTGGTGGATTTGGTTACGCCTGCGGCTGTACCTGCGTTGGCCGTGGCGCATCCTGCTGGGGAGACCGATCCGAAGCTGGAGGATGGGAAGGTTGTCGAAGAGGTCGTGGCGAATACGACTCCGTCGTTGAAGACGTATTTCGTGTTTATCAGAGGACCGAGGGAAGTCCTTTGGGAGAGAATGCAGCGAAGGCAGGGTCATTTCATGAAGGCCGGGATGCTTGATTCGCAGTTGGCGACGTTAGAGGATCCGGAGGGCGAGGATGGGGTGGTGGTCGTTGATCTAGAGGCGGCGCCGGATGAGCAGTGCGCTCAGGCCGTGGAGGGGCTCAAGAGGTTGGGTTATTAGATGTAGATTTTGACTTTGGGAGTTGTATTGCGTGAATGCGTATTTTATTCGTTTTGAAGGGTTCTGACGTAATGCTCAGTCAGCACCCCAATGTGACCAGCGAGTAGGGAAATGACCGAAGTTTCTACAAAAAGCCGAGCCCGTCATCGGAGTTCTATCGCTATATGCTTGTTATCCTGTCAATTAAGGCCGATATGCGAAATCGGAAACCTCAAAGTTATTCGGTACATCCTCAAGTATATACTGTACGTAGGTAGAGATATGGTCTTCTCGGCTACCCGCGGTCAACGATTCTTGATATCTCTGACCTCCCAAAAAAGCAATCACGCCAATTGAAAAGTTGCTTTTCGAATCAAATCTTACTCTTCTTTCGTATTAGTAAAGAGGTGCTTGCCACTTGCTTCCCGGGCATGTGGCTACACTTAGACACGACGTAAAATAGCCCGCAGACGGCCAAAAAGACAACGTCTAGGGGTACGCGTGTATTCGAGGACATCCTGAACAGTTCTAGAGTTTCCAATTTCCCAGACCTGTCTTGGTTGGCGGAATATTGAGCATTTATTGGCGAAATCATGCAAAGCGCTGTTGAAGATCTTCGACATTA
>JANWGL010005824.1:0-11519 GCA_025200755.1 Ceratobasidium sp. C01 | reverse complement strand
CCGGGGCCGAGGGAGTAGTACGGAGGGGGGATGGTCATCTGAGGATAGTTTCCGACGAGAGCTGGGCTTGTTGTCATTGATTCAGAGGTATCCTCGGAATATGGGGAGCGGCTATGGATTCTCAGACACCACTTGCTGACTATATATAGAGTAAACTCACATTTCTTCCGTCCTCTTCCTAGCTCGTTCAGACTGAGCATCCGTGCCCCCGAAGTATCTTTCAGCATACTCTCCGGCTCTTAGTTCGGGTATATATTGATCGTACTGCGGGTCCGTCGGTGACGCGCTGATACCGTTTCTTCTCAACCATTGGTCCCGAACCGCATGCTCCCAGGCTTGGCGCAAAGCCAAACGATCACGTTCATAAGGTGACTCAGGATTGGAGAGGTGCGGCCAACCCGAAGAATGCGATGGCATCTAATCGAGAAACATGTTTTAGCCAAACCAGATCTTTCAAAGAAAAGGAACTCTTACGTGGTAAATGGCATTAGGGTCGAGTGGAATATCAGGCCAAGTGGAGCCTGCGGGTACGCCAGGAAGCCCAGAGACGTCGTGCACGGAGCTATTGGAGTATCCATGAGGCTCAGGAAGAAAATGAGATTCGTACGAGCCAAGGAAGTTGGGCGATTCAGAGTAAGAGATGGAAGCGTCAAGATTCAACAGGTATGTTGGCTGATGTGACCAAGAAGACTCGGCTGAAGAGAGGTTTTCTTCACGTCGGTCGTCCCGTTGCATGATAGTTAACGAGGTTGGCCAGCCCTTGGAATCTATGAACCGTGGGTATTTAAGCACTTTCGCTGCCATCCAGACGCACTTAGAATATTCGAGAGGTGTATAGGATATGACGGTGCTAAAAGCGTGTCGCCTGTTTTAGATGAGTGAGCGATGACTAAAAAGCTCGGCTAGCGGTTGTCCTTGTTCAGCAAGAGGGGAAGCGTAGGTATCGACGAGCAGAGGATCTGTCGAGGCATTACAAGCCGACATTTTGAAGGTTTCGTTCATCGTGGGCTGTGTGTCCCGTCCTGGGGGGCATCACTATGGACCCGAGTGTCCGGTTAACCGTTACCCGCGACCAAAGTAGAGGACCTGTCAAGATCTAGATCTGGTTCCCAGTCAGGACACTTCGCATGCGAACCGTGCAAACAAATCATAAGATGGCGAATATTGAAATTCAACGCAGCTGAAACTATGGATCTAGCCGGGCGCGAGGGAAAATCCCCTGTATCGACAAAATCTACCAAGTCAAAAGTCCAGATATTTGCGTAATGAATTCAGGGGGAACGGCACGCGGTTCAGGATTCCGAGCGGCCATCGCGGCGTTCCTATTTATGGTACGCTATCGAAGGGGTTATCCAAGCGTCACGCACACTTGATGTGGCGGTGTATACCTTTGGTTAGCTTCTCGATGCACAACCTCTCAGGCTATCCCACCGGCCATCAGTGGTTGTCGTGTGGAGTCAGGCTTCCGTACTGATCGCACGTATCGTTTTATGTCATCGTTTCCAGGTCTTACGGTACTCCTGAAGACAAATTAGATAGAATACCTGGGAGATTTTCTTCATGAAGTGTGCTGTTCAGGGGCGGCTGGAACACGTCATAGAATGCACGCTATTGTTACATTGTTGCTTATGACTTGTTAATTATCGAAATGAAACCATAGGAGTCAACATCAACTATGTTAGGGGAAGAATATTTTGCTAATTCTGACTCACTAGATCAAAATATGTCCAACCAGTTGAGTATATGCGGAATATTTGGTATCTTTGCGTGTGGGAATCGCCGCTGCTGACGAAATTGAGTACGCTGGGAAGAAGAGAGCTTCGCAGTCTCCGAGATGGCCTTCATGTCTCCAAACATCATGACTCGATGGTCAATATGAGGTATTATCGGTCAAACGCAGACCATGTCAATGACACCCTGCGACGGAGATATCTTTTGGGTTCATTCTCCACGCAGCGGCGTGTCGTGTGAAGCTCGGACGCAATACCTATAAGAGATTTATTAGTCTCTCGTCGAGTATGATATTATCTCACGCTAGTAGCGTGCTCTTTGGATCTCAGTTACCTTGCTATTAAAGTTCAATCTTTGTCTTTTAAGCTCTTTTTTGCGCTGGAGTGTTCGATGTGGTTCGCAGTGTTACTATATCAATTATATTGAAGGGCAAAGGCCTATTCTCTATGGGGTCTCCGTAGATTCACAGCCCTTGAGTTATCTACCAAACCCCCTGAGCGCCACGTCTCTCTCTCTCACTCTTGCCACTTGCACTATTCCGGACGGTTGACTATACTTTTAGGCATCTTACCTCGACCAACGCATGTTGATGCTTCCGCAGCGGAGAGTTTATTCTCCGAGATCTATGCCCCGCGGTTGATCTCGATCACCGGCCACGATTACCGGGGTAGGATGATGCCCGGTAACAGAGTACAGTCTTGACGTCTCAAGTGACCTACTGTTTCGCGATAGTCACTCGGTCTTGGCCCGGTTTTAAGTCCAAGAACGTAACTTCCGTAGTTTTGAATCGCCGCTGGTGCCTCGATGATTGTACACGCGATACCAAATCGTCGAACCACGCAATCAGTGCGTTGTTGCAGAGCTTGCCTTACCCAATTGAATCTAACGCATGGGGGACGCAATAACATGGAAGGGTAAAGTAGCTCTTCGAGGTGTTTATCTCAGGGTATGCGTCTCATCCTTGGGCGAGATTTTGGGGCGGGGAGTGGGTGACTTGAGGAAGGCCTTTGGCGGGTGCTGTTGGCTCGTATGGTAACCCCGGACCCTCATCTGACAGCTAGCATTCAATTAGTGAATATCATTCTCTCTACGATCCGTCCTTTCATGTTTATCATAAGTCTGTTCAGCTATCAAGAGAACTGCCAAGGACCACTGAGCACCACCGACGCGTGTGGCGGTCCGGATTCTAGTCAAATGTAGCAATGCAAAGATGTATAACAGGACCAACGCCACTGAGCTAGGAAACACTGCGTAATGCAGACCTTGATTGTTTGGGTTCGCTCGAACATATTTACTGGGCCATATCTATTATTCGAAAGTCGGAGTGGAGTGGAGGTTCAACGATCATCGTAGTGTAAATGTCTACAACGACACGAATTAGTCCTTACGAGACAGATATTGCTGCGAGCAGGATGCGTAACGTGGTTTCCGTTCGCCCCCTCTCCAACTGGTCCTTTGTATAACTTAACGTGCCGGGCACGATGTGGTTGATCAACGGTGTTTAACGCAATGTGGGGCTAAATTACGAAATTAATACAGTTTAAATATGCGAGGGAGTTTCATGAGGTCTGGGCATACTTCTCAAGTCGATAACATCAGTCAAAAAAGGTCATTTGACTTGCAAAGCCACCACGCTGACCACGTGCAGTTTCCCACATATCCATGTCTCATTTCAAACGAGTGTTCTGAACTGGCCCCTCCTCGATGTCGAAAGGCAGATCCCTAGGACCTTTGTCCTTATATATGTAGGTTATACGGTTCTTATAGTATATATATTGATCAACATTTCCCCCTGGATTGCTGTGCGCCGAACCTCATTTTCACTGAGACCGGTCAACAACCATATGCGAGCAGCTTCTCATTCAGATCAATATTACGCCAACAGTTCTTCTTTAAATCAACACCAGCCGCGAAATTTGGCGGCGTGGACCTCTCCAAGGGGTAATGGCTAATCATAATCGGGGTCGGGTTGTCGGGTTAACGGCTCGGGATGTAGGACAACCAGTGTCAGTTCTATTTTTAGCTTTCGCTGACCTGATGAATAGTCAACTAAGGCACGAAACTGCTGGGCTAGACGATTTGGTTTGGGTGTAAAATCATTTATATACCCGAAGAGAATATGAGTACACGCACAATAAACAGGTAACCTGTTTTACCGCACACACGTACAGTGATCGGATCGGTGGCGGCCGGGGTGACCCGGAGGATCAGTTATGTACGTGCCAAGTTCGAGTGGCGATCTCGATATAGTCTGCAGACCGGAGAGGTCCGGAAAGCTCGTCTCGTGGATACCTGTTGTTGAGACGGGAGATTTTAGGTTCATCGGAGAGGGTGGCAGCTGTCAGTCAGACCTGCGAAAGCACTGCAACTGTCAGCTAGACCTGCGAAAGTCATTGCAACTCATAATTCACTTCATGCAGCGTGGGCTGGTTTGAGCGCGGTAGATGCCTCTTTGGGAGCTGTGGTGCTATTCAATTATGGGACATTCGTGGTGCTCCTCAAGATGAGTACGGCGATGGTTCTATATCTGGTATGAGCCGCTATGATAGGCAATTCAGTATGATAAGTCACCGAGGTAAATTTACCGGAATCCAAATCTTACGATACTAGAACACTTGAATAATCAAGACCTTTTACGTTAGGCTTCAGCAGACATTACTGCCGAAGTCATTCTTCGTCAGTCGAGATAGAGCCGGCATATACGCGAGGGAGTTGGTAGAGGTAAAGATTTAGGGCGCCAGAATCTACGAGTCCGTTCTGGTTCTAGTTTAGGTTTAGATATCTAGGTTGCCAAAGAGACATGGAAGGGAGGCAAGAACCGGCACGAGGGCTGAACGTCTACATCAATATAATCTTCCTCGTTTCTATCACCATCAGCCAATCCACATACCACAATGCCTGATGGGCGAGATTCTAATGTTCAGGCAATGTGATTCGAGGTAGACATCGTACTTCTTGGCGAACTCTACGGACTGGTTCTCTAAGCACACCATTGGGGTATTTGAGTATGCAGGGATAGATGGACAATGTGAACCCCCCCTTTTTTTAGTGGATGGACTTGACGGTTAGCGTGGCACATATATTGGTCCCACAATCGTCACCACCGGGAATAACATAGTGATAAGATATCACTTGGCAACGCAGCACGAGGAAGGAATTAGGGTTACTGATAATGGAATAAATCTCAAGAGTTTGCTACAGCTAGACCGAGTATCGGCTTAATACCATCTCGCGTTTGCTTCCAAAGCCCTCGAGTAGGTGGCGCTTCTCCTTGGGTTCGACAGGCGAAATGAATATAGCCACCGATGACACCTCGTCCTCGACTCTGCAACCCAGCCCTGGGTGCATTTGGTCGCGAGAAATCCTCAACCGACGAAATACCTAGTCGACAACTAGCTCCGACATATTGATTGTGGGCTGGGACTGTGTATCTATTCAACAGTTGGTGCATGTTTTGTTCTGTTGGGGGTTTCTGATTTGATTCGGGACGCCCTATCTTCTTCTTGAACCATAATAATATGCCCCGATGCTCGAGACCATACATATATCGCAATGTTCAAGCACGCGAACGAATGGAAATATATACCGCTATTGATGCCGTACAAGCATCATCAACGTAAGAGCTCGTTCGGCTGGGATGGTACGGCTGGTTCATATGTAACATTTACTGGTGGAACGTCTAAGCGACGTTATTAATGCAACAGGATTGGACATCTGCGTTTACGGTCTAATGCTTTACATGCGTATTGCCACTAGTAAATTATCCCAATGATTCGTCGCCCCGGTCTACAATTAGGAAATGCTCAGGCCGAGCTTCAGCCCCTTCGAGATGGGATTTGATCTCGATAGTGTGCATTAACTATCTCGGGCTCCTCATGACACACCTGATACTGCATACGGATATTCTAATGTGATCTGTCTAAAGTTCACCCTGACAGCAGTGCAGCACGCCTCCCGAATTGTGCGGGACATGAGCGTTCGCGGATGATACCACAACCCCGTTTTGCCCATGCGTAGAGGTCACTGCCAAATACTCGGCACATGGTCATTTGCATGATTTTGGTGTCAACGACTTTGACATTCGACGGTTTGTTTGCGCCAATCAGAATCTCCACGCTCCCAACAAGCTGAATTTACTCGATCGTAACTTGCGTGATGCTGAATTTTAGCCTGGCATGTACGGCAGCAGATCATCGTCTAATAACGGGCCGCGGCAGTGTCCAATTCAACTTCCGCGCACAAGCTCCTGGCCTGATAGGTTCAGAGCTATTATCTTCATCAATTACCCGGGGCGGGACCCTCTGCAAGAAACGGCAGAAGAGGCCGAGTTTAGATTGTGAAGCATTCACAGGTGGAATTATTCTAGGATTCGACGTTGCCCAATTCCGGCCGGTGGCGAGTGTGAATGTCTCGCCAGAAATTGGAAGAAGCAATGTGAAAACCCATCCTGATTCGGAAGTACCGAGCATCCCTCGCCACTCTATGTATTTAAACATACATCTTGCCGCCGGCAAATCAGAATTCTATTTGACATGCGCGGGCTTGAGCGGGACTTGAGTCAAAATTGGACGTTTATTCGCGAAGCAATTGGAGCCATGCCCTTTTGGGGTAAGACATATAGTTCTTCGACGGCGCATATGATGGGACCTTCTTGTGCCTTGCTGAGCACAAGATAAATTAGCGGAAAATGATTACCCATGTGTGCCGTAACAATACCTAGGGCATATGCGCGCACAACACCAGTACGGTACCGATCTACGAAGGGGTGCAGGGGGAAAACACACACCGACTAGGGACAAAATGTGCAACCACATGTAGCTAATACCAGCCGATGGATCCAACACCTAGGAATCGAAGATTATCTAGTTTTCACCGTGAGCTGAGTGGGCTGGAAGTTCAGACCACGTTGCGTTATTTTTTATGGAGGGGGTATATGAAAAAATGATTGCTTTCCGCTGGCTTGAATTTCTAGACAACACGGAATCCATGGTTACTCTTTGCTCCAGCCCTGACTTGTGCGTGTTGGCGTCTACTAAGTACACGGGATTCTTGGTCACACAGCAAAGGGCCAAACTGGTCACGTGTGACCGATTTGTGCACACATGTACAAAGATATCCCAGAAAGGATTGTGGTAATTCGCCAAGCGATGGGTGGCCATTTAGTGAGGCATACTCTGTAAGACACAGAGCTCGCTTGTCCATTGAGCCACAGGCGCTGAATCACGATACGGTGCAGAATGACTCAGCCCTCGCGTATTTGTGGTGCGCCACTCTTGCTGAAATAAGGTTTGAGCGCAAAATACCTTATTTGGGCAACGGTTCACAGAGCGTCCTACTTTTAGTGGGACGACACAAACTTACTCTTTCAAGTCTCCGCCAAGGCCGTATAGATGTTGTTATCCATGGGTTTCATCGCTTAAATCCCGTTCCGGGAGTCCTGTTGTATTGGACTACTCGAGGATTTGTCTGTTCTCAATCCCATCTTACCGGTTGATTTAGGCTCTTGTTACGGGACAAGACACACCCACGCCTTGCCGCATTTTCTCCGCTCCACGACCTGCTCATTCGCAGTCCCTCTCAGTGTTCGCTTATCTCGAAGACCTAACCCTTACAACCGTACACGAACATTCAGAGTTTACGTGTGCTGTATATGCTCCTTTTGGAATCGCCTGGCTCTGAAAGTGTTCGAGAATAACGCGTTTTTAGAAAAGCTGATCACAGCTTGCCACATGATATCCAATCTCACGCGGCTTCGCGCGGTCAGAACATCCGCAAGTAGTTTTAGTTTGGAGTCTTGCGTCTCGTGGCGGATAACCAGTGCTCATCTTGCCTATCTTATTTGCATAAGCCTCAATATCACTCGTTGATGGTTAAACCATGTCAACACCTGGCAGCCTGCCCGAACAGCGGGCCTCCCAGCAAATGGGGGGTAGGCGGGCCCTGTCAACACGCGCAATCACTCAGTCTCAGCGGCCCCCGTTTTTTCTTGTCTTCTTGAGTCTAACCTTGCCACTCAGACGGATCACATTTAGAGTATCGCTGCCAATTGATCCAGTGCATTGGACTGAATTCCTCGGGGGTAATGGTTTGCCAGAATATCCCCCGTTTAACGAAAGCAGATTGATGCCGCTTGCCATATCAGTTATTGACTCGTGCATGCGCTCCGTCACCCCTGGCACTGCGTGGCTTTCAGTTAGCTGGGTCCGAAATCTTGCAGAACTGCCACGCACCCACTTGCTCTCCTTTTTGCTATACGCTTCCGCTCTATAACATTCTAATAACGTGGCACAGCTCTCAACCCTGCCTCATACCCTGCCATAGGTTTTCATTCTTTATTACCACCTCGCCGTAAGTCATTCACGGCAACCGGGGGCCTCAACCTCTATGGCTTGAATGCCGGTATGTTTTAACTTTAAGATACTCTATTTTGGTGGCTGAATCCCCTAGTTACGATAGGGAACAAGGAGACACTAAATGCTAGTAGCGATGCTCAATCCTCATCAATGATAACACCTTCAACACTAGATGAGATGGTTCTGAAGACAAATGTCGGGGGAACAGGCACCTCATTGCATAGCGCTTGCATGGGTATATTAGACTTGAAGCCGTCGGCGCGATAGATCCAGGATATATCAAGTTTTGAGGTTTGGTCACTCTGCGTAGTTCGGTCCAGGTAATATATCTATCTTACGTTTTTGTCCCGTATTATATTCTTATCTCAGTAACAACGACCTCCTTCCCTTCTCCTACAGTTGTCTTAGTTGGCTTTCTCGCTAAAACCAACCAGTCTACATTTTCACCAGGAAAGCCCGAAGAGGTTCTTTCCAACTCGAGGTTGAAGTTTGAGCTATTGGTATGCGGCTACAACCTTTCTTTGACTAGGTTGTCCGAGATAGTACGTTTCAGCCTGTTGGGTCTTTTCCGCTTGCGAAGCTTACATTCAACCAATCGTTTACAGACTCGGACGTGCCGTGCGTATATTAAGCTTTCGCGTCTAAGGGCATGCAATACCTCAAATTTATCTACCGGACTTGCGAAAATAAGTTTGTTTATTATGGAACTGAGCCAAGACGGGACCTACCCACTAAACAAGGAACATGATTTCCAGGGATTCACGGAAGTACAAGACGCGAAATAGGTAGGTTCGAGTTCTCACTACTGAGCTACGCAAGTCATATTAACCACTGCCCACTGGTTTCTCTTTGGGCGGGCGACGGCTCACCGTGGGAAGTGTGTGGAGATCTTGGTCTACAAGCTCTTAGCCTTGGTCCTAATGGCAGGCCGATTCAAGACTTGGGTGAATATTCTGTATACCATACCTTGGATACTCACAAATTCATTCCTACCCAAGTGTCAGTTCACGTCCGTTCCTCCCTCTGTGCTTTACAAAGGTCACACTCGAAACTCACCTCCACCTCCACGTGACCGTTGTGACGCCACAAAACACGTAATCGCGGTAAACTCCGCTTTACTGGAGTTCGAAGGTAAGGCACCTCTGCGACACACTACTCGGCAAGGGTTCGAATTGGTCACATGGGATGAACTTATGTGTACACACGCATAAATGTGTATCAGAGAAGATTGAAGGGGTTGGCTCGTCCAGTCTTACATGCTCAGCGAGGCGCATCCTTCACATTCATGCAGCTATTCCTGCATGCCCGATATTGCCCGTCTACTGATCCGTAGATGCTGAATCACGATGCAGTGGTGGTATTACCCAGCTCTCGCTTATTCGCAGCGGCCACCCTCCCTGTAGACTTTGAGCTTGAACTTCCTTATTTGGATAGTAGTACGCAGGAATCCCACTTTCAGCGCAATAGCTAGGCTAGCCTTTGGAATCTTCACTAACCCCGTATGAATGTCGTTACCCATGGCTTTAATTACTTGAATCTTGCCTCAAGACTCGGACGAGCTAAACATTTGCCTATCATCTATCTTACTAGCAATAATGGCACAGCAGTACATACCTATGCTTTGCCACGTTATGATCGGTCGGCGAACTATTCACTCATAGATCTTCAGCGCCTTCACGTAAGCCAGAAACTTCAATTTACGGTCGCGGGTGCTTGTTGGAAATCTACATGCGCTGTGTATGCTCCCCCCCCCCCCGGGTTACCTCGCTCTGGTGTATTTGGTAACAATGCATTATCAGAAGGCCAGTCAAAGTTTGTCACACGATATCTATGCTTATGCGCCTTCGCGCGGCTTGAATGTCCGTCGGTGGGTTTGGTTTAGGTACCAAGTCTCGTCGCTGACAGTAGTGCTCATCTTGACCGTCTTATTGGGCGAGTACCCACACCACGTTGGTAGTCGGCTCAGGCTTGTCGACCCGCCTAAATAACGGGCACTCACAGTTGGGATAGGTCTAGGCCAGAATTATGTATCTACGTTATTCTGTTTTCAGCACTCCCTCATTGATTCTAACCTTGCCATTCGAACAGATCACATTTGGAGTATGACTAACAATTCATCCAGCGGGTTGGTCTGAGTTCCTCGGGAATTATGTTCTTCAGAACGGGCCTCGTTTAACGAAAACCAGCTGAGGTAGTCTACCTCATCTGTTCCTGGTTCATGCTCGCACTCTATCATCTCCGGTGCACTTTGACTTATTGTTACCCTAAGTCCGATATCTCATAAAGCACAGTCCATCCTGGGTACCATAATTCGATTGACGTCTCGATCACGCCGCACTGATGGGGTTTTCCATCAATCAAAAATACTAAAAGGTGTGGGACGTCTAGCTCACAGCGGATTCTCAGTTGAAAGGCTCCTGCCGTTGGTACTGCTATATTTGAGATAAAGGCATGTATTTTCTCTGCGGCTGAAGCATCCAGTCAGGATAAGGGGTAATTACATACCAGTACGAGTGTGGCTTAAAACTCATCAACTACTTACAGCGGCTTCGGCATTCGACCTGTTTCTCCGCCGAACGCGAGTGGTGAGAGACGGGCAGTTCCATACATTGCGCATATAGTGTACCCAGGACTGGAAGTCAACGGCACGGCAGATCCGAGATATTGTATCAATGTGTTCCATCGAATGCTGTCGTATGCTTAACCCAGTCCATGCAATCCACCTCGTTCCCCGTTACTGTTCTAGTGTCCAATATCTGTCTCAGTCACGACGTCCTTCTTTTTCTCACCGCAGTTTCGTTCAGCCTTTCACTGAACTCCGCATGCCCGCATTCTTACTCGGAAAGTCTGGAGAGTTGGTTCACGACTCAAAACTAACTTTTGGGCATCTGATATGCGATCTCACCACTTCTTTGGTGAAGCTATCTTGGAGAGTGCATTTCATCCTTTTGGGTCTTTTTGGATTGCCACCCTGATAATTTACTTTAGTCACCAACAACATCACACTTACCCTGCCTATATTAAGCCCTTCGCCTGCGTACGTTCGATACTTCCGATCAGTTTGCCTTACCTGCAAAAATAACTCAAGTTGTTACGAAACTGAGCTGAGATGAAGCTCACCTGCCTGGCGGCTGGCGAGGTTGGAGTGTTGATATAGAGTTATGTGATAAAAAACACCTAGCTTTGAGCTCTTGTTCTAGATATATCAACTGTCACTTATCTCCACTTTGGGATAGAGTCACTATTGGAAGTGTGTGAAGGCACTCTCGGATCACTAAGCATCCAGAGCTTAGTGATAAGACGGTTTAGGACTTGAACAGGGTGTCACGCTGAGGATATTGTCAATAAACTTCTCTCCTCTACGTATCTTTACTCAGACTGCCGTCTACATCTGGTACCCGCTCGCGTTCCTTGTTGCACGTCACAAGCGCCCGA
>JANWGL010005810.1:0-13224 GCA_025200755.1 Ceratobasidium sp. C01 | reverse complement strand
CAGGCTTGGTTCGTGCTGGAAATAGGTAAGCGGGCTGAGAAGGTGTGCTTGATATGGATTGAGCGGGTGGTTTGTCGGTGATGCTGTGAGCACGCAAGAGGGATTAGATGTGTGTAGAGACGGTAGAATTTTTGAGGGAGAAGGTCCCGTGAGAGTGATAGAAGTACATGCAGAGAATGTGATACGAGCAACTATAATAAAGACGTCAGTGTGCATGCTTAAGATAGCTGATGCAATAGCTACTCACGGGAAGTGTTACGGCAGGTTGGATCCCATTACTCGATGACATTTGGCCAATTATCTCCGTCTATCGCGGTCGCGGTCTCTATCTCCTCGGTACCGGTCACTCTCTCGTTCCCTATCCCTCCCACCTCGATCCCTATCATCTCTCCTGTCCCTATCCCTATCATAATCCCTGGGCCTCTCTGACTTCAACGGTCTCCATTCTTTCTTCATTCGCTCATCCCCTCCTCTATGCCTATCCACATCCCGATCCTCCGACCTCCTATACCCACCCTTGTCCCTCCTCGACGGACTCCGACTCCTCTCTTCCCTCGCCCTTGACGTATGATCAAACACCATTCCAAAGTCCCCTCTCCCGCTTCCGCCCCCGCCGCGGCCTGAATCCTCCTCGCGGTATCGTCTTGTCTGTTCCAAGTCGTCTCTGCCTGCAAAGGAACCCCCACCCTCACGGCCGCCACGTTTGCCCATTTTGGGATTATTGGACCAAGAGGTGTTCAGTTTGGAGACGGACTGGGAGCTATTGAGCGCGTGGAAAGTGTGAGATTGTATGTTTGGTACGAGCGTGGATGTGCTTACAAGTCTACCCATATACGACGGTCGTCCACCAACACGTTTTGCATCTTGAAATACGCCTAGACGAAATATTAGAAAAACCATCCACAAACAAATACCGAAGGATTACTGACCTGCTCCGCATCCTCCCTCTTGTCAAACTCAATAAACGCATACTGCAACGAATCCCCCGTCTTCTTATCCCTGATAACCTGGCAACTCATGATCACTCCAAACCTCGAGAAAATAAGCTCCAAGTCCTCGTCCCTCGTCACCGGGTTCAACTTGCACACGAACAACACGTTCTCAGGCGGGCGAACGTTGGCAAACGGCAAGTCTCCAACCATCTCGAGCGTGAGTGCGCTTGCAGCTGCTGCGCGTTCGCGACGTTGTTTTTCGGCTTCTTCTTCGGGGAGTGTGGCGAGCGGGTCTTCGTCTTCGCCAATACGGACGTTGGCGCCCGTTAGGTCTGGAGGTTTGGTGGGGACCTCGGAGGGGATAACTAGGCCTTGTGGGTCAGGGAAGGGGTCCTCTGTGGCGCGCAGATGTGAATAAATGACGTCTGCCTAATAGTAGAAATGGTACGCACCGAGGATGACGACGTGCCGAATACGCACGTCCTTCATAGGCCGTCCGTCCTGGTCAGTGTAGACTTCGTTCAGCTGGTCGAGCGTTTCTAGGCCTTCAACTACGTGTCCGAAAACCGCATGCTTGCCGTCCAGGTAGTCGATGTTGTCTGCCAGCGTGATGAAAAACTGGCTTCCACAGCCTCCCTCCACGCCAGGAGCGATCGCCATCGACACAGTCCCTCGAGCGGTGTGCTTCAAGCGGGGGACGAGTTCTGGAGCAAAGTACCGTGGGACATTGGGCTCTGGTGGGTTGGAGGTGGAGGCTATGTATGAGAGAACAGACTCCCCGCCTGTTCCGGTGGCCGTAGGATCACCAGCTTGTGCGATAAAATCCTTGGTAACTAGTTAAGAAGAGAGGTCGTTCAAAACAGATTTCGCGCATAAAAAGAGGATTCCACACGCACCATTGAAGAAAGCGTGAAGGTTGTAATAATAGACTTTGCACAACTTGAGAAAGTTCTCGCATGTCCGGGGGCAGGTATCGACCTCTAGGTCAATGACCAGGTCACCCAGCGATGTCTCAAGAAGAACAGACATCGCTCACAAAGTTTCTTGGGTATTGGTGATGATGTCAACTGAAGCTAATAGGTCATGGTTGAGCTGGTAATGACGACAAGCGCCTCGTATCACGTGACCGGGTAGAGGACGGAGTTTATTCCAAAATTGGCATAACTCCAGTTCGATTCAAGTTGGCCACCATGGGCAAGTATATATGCAGGATATCCTGAGAACCGGCGTACGTTGATTGTTGTGACATTTGTATCAAAATAACTCTAGCGATAGGTGACAGTGACAGGAAGAAACCTCAGCAAGAAACCACATAGTTACTCTCCAGTAGAGAACAAACACTTTTTGACGAGCCACAAGCCTGAATTCCAACGAAGAAGCATCATTGCAGACTCATGTCACTTGAACCGTGAGCTACTTCATACAATCAATCAAAAATGCATTTACTAAAACCCACTCAAAACATTGACTACCAACATCTACTGAAAGAAGTCTGAAACGACCTTGATGAACTTCTGCATGGCCGTCTTAGTGCGCTCCCTCTAGATTCCGAAAGTAAGTCAGCAAAGATTGCCAATCAAGTACGACAGGCATACCTCAACCATGGAGAAAGACATGCGCATGTGACCGTATTCAGCCTGCGTCTCAACCCCACCCGACTTAACAACAGACGAGTCGCCCTCATCCGTAGAGAAGATATAGCCAGGGGCAACGATAACACCGCTATCAGCAAGATCTATAAACCGGTAAGTCTTGGATATATACTGTTTTATTGTAGCAGTGCTTACTCGTCTAAAGGCGTTGCTCCAATGTCGAGCCTGGCGCAGGGTTGGGCAACCAATCCCGATGATATTTCAAGTGTATTTTGACCCATAGGAACATACCAGAATCAGGAATCGAAAAGCTGAACAGCGGTTTGTCGTTCGAAGGGAAGTCCTGATCGTATGAATGATAAATCGAATTGGTCGACTTCGTATATGCATCGTATACGAGCGTGCCGCCGAGCGAGGGCTTTGTCCTCAACCAACTCCACGAGTGGTGATTCAAATATGCAGTCCATCATGAAATCACGCCTGGCAGTATATTGCGCACCGATGCCTACGAAATATTAAGTGACCAGTTCGAGTTTAAGACCCGTGCGCCGAGGACACACCTCTCAACCAGCGAATATAGCCGTCGTATCCCCATTTCTTCGATACGAGTTCGATGACCAAGGCTTGGGAAATGCCACTCGTTTGGCTTGCTAGAGAGGCAGCATAGTCTACCATTTTCGAGGCAAACAAGGGATTACAGGTTGTCCAGCCGAGGCGGCATCCAGGAGCGATGGCCTAAAAAGTCCGTTCGTCAATAACAGTGACGGATAACATAACTTAGGCATCACAAACCTTCGAAAATGTATCCAGGCGAATCACCCGGCCTTGATGATCAAACCTAGCGAACAAAAATGAGAGAATTAAAAGTGCAACCATCATACCGACGTACTTGAGGAAGCTCGGCGCGAGTGTGTTTAAGAACTTCTCAGATGATTCCGCGCCAATTGTGTCAGGGATGTGGCTCCGCAAGCTGCGTTCACTCCGGCGTTTGTATTGTGGAAACTGTAAGAAGTAGTATGGGTCATCTTCGACGATAATGATATCTACAGTCCCAAGATGAGTGATGCACCGCGCAAAGGGGTAGGAAGATTAACCTACCATACTTGACACAGATGTCGTAGATAGCTTGTTTTCGCTCAGCGTGCATAATCTGATCCAGTAATTAGTGGCACACCATGCGCTTCGTACACATTACTTACAGAGCCTGTGGGATTTTGTCCAATCGGAATAGTGTACATCACATGGGGTCTGCTCTTCCCGTCGTGCTCCTCCTCCTTCCAATTTCCAAGGATGTTCTCGAGCTCGCTAGGAACCATGCCGGCGCCGTCCATAGGTACTGGGAAAGGGCGAAAACCAACGGACGACTGGGTAGTCAACCCTCCGGGGAAAGTCCAGTCTTCGGTTAGGATAAATTCACCAGGTTGGCACAAGATCGAAGATGCCTTGGTCCATCCATCGGTATTTCCCGAGCTGGCGATTGTTTGAAAATCTGAATAGCCTGGCTTGAACACCTGCAGCGTGAAGCTGCGAACAAAGTCGAGGAACGCAGGGAGGCCAGCGACTCTACCTTAACAAGATAAATGAGTACAGTAAACAAGCACCACAGTGCAATACTCACTGTATTGCAGAGCTGATGCAAGTTGGAGTGCATTGGATCCGCCCTCCGGGTTCGCGTACTTTGGAATGGTTAACCGAGCCTTTGTGGACTCGCTCGAGCTGAATAGATCCCAAAGCCACGCGAGCGGACGTGTACCGATGGGGGCAGGAGGGCTCACAGGATATGTGGCAGGCAACAAAACATCGACACCTATCGTTTCGTAGGGGAACAACAACGGGTGAGGTATTCCTATAGATGCACAGTCAAATTTCAGTATTCAGCCGAGCTAAAAGACAATCACAACGGATTTTACCTCCTAAAGACAAGAGGGATCGAATCAACACTACTTTCCGACGCGTTATAAACGCGAGACATACCGGCGAGGCTGATTACTCCTGGCATACCGGTATACTTGTAGAGTCCCTTCAACGGGCTGGGCTTGAGGTTTAAGGCTCTGTCGGACAAATGATGAGATAAGTCAATTATAGGGTGCGAGCTTGCCATAGTGAACAGTGATGCTGGTCGAGGGGGGGGTAGGGTTATCAGTCTATTACCTGTAGAGGTGTTATAGCTACGACTCCATATCCACAAGCGGTAACTAAAGATCCATAATAGTCTTCGACTTTTGCAACGTGATGGATCGACCTTTCAGACAAATGCGCTGTGGCGTCATGCTAATAAACCGAGTAAGGCCACGCTGAGTGCTCGGCGGTTGTACTAAAACAATATCAGCGATGAGAGAGTGCTCTAACGACAAACCGCGCGAACTAAGTTGTGGCCGTTGCTTGCTTGGAAAGCATACACCTTGCGTTGAACTACAAGGCCAAACTCTGGAATAAATATATCACTACAAGTTCGAATTACTGAAACTGCGGCCTACACCGTACAGGTATCCGGCAAAGCGTGTATTAGACACCATGGAATACTGATGTCTACTGAAAGAATTCTGAAACCACCTCGATGAATGTCTTCATGGCCTTCTTAGTGAGCTCCCTCTGAATTTCAAAAATTAATGAGTATAGACTTTCAATTAAGTACACGGACGTACCTCAGTCATCGAAAAAGAGATGCGCATATGACCATATTCAGCCCGGGCCTCGGCTTCGCTCGACTTAATAACGGGCATGTCGCTCTCATCCGTAGAGAAGATGTAGCCAGGAGCGACGATAACACCACTGTCGGCGAGATCTATAAACCTACTAAGTCTGGGGTACACGTTATGTTTGCAAGACAATGCTTACTCGTCCAAAGGCGTTGCTCCAATGCCGAGCCAGGAGCAGGGTTGGGCACCCAATCACGGTGATATTTCAAGTGTACCTTCACCCAAAGGAACATGCCGGAATCGGGAATTGAGAAGCTGAACAGCGGGTTGTCGTTCGAACGGAACTTCTCGTCATACGAATGATAGAGAGACTTGGTTGACTTCGTATATGCGTCGTATATGGGCGTACCACCAAGAGAAAGAGCTCGGTTCTGAACCAATCCCACGAGTGGCGATTCGAATATGCAGTCCATCATGAAATCACGCCTAGCAGTGTATTGCGCACCAATACCTATGAAATATTCAGTGACCAGTTCGAGACTTGCGCGCCAGACTGACACACCTCTTAGCCAGCGAATGTAGCCGTCGTATCCCCATTTCTTCGATACGAGTTCGATAACCAAAGCTTGGGCGATGCCGCTCGTTTGGTTTGTTAGAGAGGCAGTATACTCTAATATTTTCGAGGCAAACAAGGGGTTGCAGGTTGTCCAGCCAAGGCGACATCCGGGACCAATGGTCTAGGGAGTTCGCGCGTCAATAACAGCGACGAATAACACCATCTGGTATGACGGACCTTCGAAAACGTATCTAGGCGAATCACTCGACCTTGATGGTCGAACCTAAGAAAACAAATGTGAGAAACCTATCAGTGTGACCATTGTATCCACATACTTGATAAAGCTCGGCGCGAGCGTGTTCAAGAACTTCTCAGATGATTCCGCACTAATTGTATCGGGGATATGGCTTCGCAGTCTGCGCACGCTCTGGCGTTCGTATTGTGGAAACTGCAAGAAGTAGTATGGGTCATCTTCGACGATGATGACATCTACGATCCAAGGGTAAGTAACCGCGCCACGTAAAGGGTTGGGACGATCAACATACCATACTTGACACAGATATCATAGATCGCTTGTTTTCGCTCAGCGTGCATGACCTAGGTTCAACAATCAGTGTCATTCTACCGTACATCTGTTTTGTACTCACCGCGCCGGTGGGATTCTGTCCAACCGGAATGGTGTACATGACGTGGGGTCTGCTCTTTCCGTCGTGCTCATCCTCTTTCCAGTTCGCAAGGACATTCTCGAGCTCACTAGGGACCATGCCAACGTTGTCCATAGGGATTGGGAAAGGGCGGACGCCGACGGGCCATTGAGAAGCCAAGCCTCCGGGATAAGTCCAGTCCTCGGTCAGGATAAATTCACCAGGTTGGCATAAGATCGAAGATGCTTTGGTCCATCCATCAGTGTTTCCCGAGCTGGCGATTGTTTGAAAATCCGAGTAACCAGGCTTGAACACCTGTAGCGTGAAGCTACGAACAAAGTCGAGGAAGGCAGGGAGGCCAGCGACGCTACCTTAACAAGACAAATGAATATGGTAAACAAGCGCCATAGCACAGGACTGACTGTATTGCAGTGCTGATGCAAGACTGAGCGCGTTGGGTCCGTCTCCCGGGTTCGCATACTTTGGAATGGTTAACTGGGCCTTCGCGGGCTTGCTCGAACTAAACAGATCCCAAAGCCACGCAAGTGGGCGAGTGTTAGCGGGGGAAGAGTCCACAGGGTAAGTTGCGGGCAACAGAACATCGGCTCCTATCGTTTCGTAGGGGAACAGCGACGGGTGAGGCATTCCTATAGAGGTGCGGTCAAAATATCAGCATTAAGGCGAGCTGGAGGATAAAAACAGCGAAGTTTACCTCCTAATAACGAAAGGGATCGAATCAGCACATCTTGACATACCACAAATAGGTAGGGGGGACATACCGGCGAGACTGATAACTCCTGGGACGTCCATGTACTTGTACATTGCTTTCAGCGAGTTGGGCTTAAGATTTAAAGCCCTGTCGGACAAATGGTGCGACAAGTCAATTGCAGAGCGCGAGCTTGCCATGGTCAATAGTAACGCTGATTGAGGGAAAACGAAAGCCCCAAGGCGGTTGGGTGTAGAGATATTGTGGTCCCTCGGCTTCATGTACCCCGAGCGATGACTAAACGCACGATAGCCTTGGGCTTTATCAAGCCGGGATTTAGCAAGGAATTTAGCGTCACAGAGATAGCTGAGTAAGGCCAAGCTACGGCGCTATCGGTTGCTGATGAGCGCCCCCTATGCAACTGCACAGCCAAAGAAAAGCACAGAATGCAATTTCGCGCATGCATACAATCTTCAAAGACAATGAATGAAATTCTTGGCGGAGAAAATGTCAAAATTATACAATTTATCGAATCTAACTGAACTTACATGGGGAGAGACCGTCGAAGCCATTTCACAGGTGTCACACAAGCCCCTTGGGCTCGTGACCTCGGCAAACGATCACCAGCAACAAAGATGTTCTCACGGTACGGCGTAGCATGCTTCAAAGTACGATATCGCGCAGGCTCAGAGGCTCTTAGTCTAGACACCAGAAACTTTCCGATAATGACTACCTAAACCCTCCGAACGCCGAGGGTGAGCCATAAGTCGATAAACGATAAATAAGTCGCCGAGTTAGTGCATTTGTGATCAATTGATCACGTTCTAGAACGAATCGAGCCCGAGGCGAAAGGCAGCTGGACGAGTAAAACGGAGAACTTTGACAAGAGGGTAGGAAGGTCTTTCGAATGCAATGTTCCGCTCTATATATAATCTCAGTCTACCGAACGCACACCATTCCCCAACAAAAATGACGACATCCTCTCCCAGCACGTGATTTATAGTGCTTGTGCCGAATAGCGTATCTCCACCGAGGACGTCGATGAGAATCCTTTGACATGATAAGGTGGTTGATTTGCACGGCGGTATAAGCCGGAAGCCATCGCTATCCAGCCACAAACTTGGGTTTGCAGTTTCTAACCATATGTGAGACCCAAAATAGGCCATATTGATCTAACCGGCTGATTTCAGTGGGACTGGATTGACGCGCGACAACGCGGGCAAGTTAGCGTATAATACTGAGAGCTCATATGCGGTAAGTTACCGGTTGTCGTACCAACACAATCTCAGCGGCGGGAGACAGCTCCAACAACAAACCGACCGAACTAAGCTGTAACCCTTGCTTGGTTGAAGAGCAAACACCTCATATTGAAGTGTGAGGCCAAGCTCCGATATAATTGCGAGTTCAGGTTACTGGAGCTGCGTGCTACACTATACAGATGTCGGCAATACATATATTCGGCTCTATAGAATACCAGTACCTACTGAAAGAATTCTGAAACCACCTCAATGAATGTCCCCATAGCTTTCTTGGTGAGCTCCTTCTACATTTCGATAGTGGGTAATCAAGAATTGTTAATGGAGTACGGCAGACTTACCTCAACAAGCGAGAAAGAGATGCGCATATGGCCGTATTCGGCTCGCGTTTCAGCCCTGGTTGACTTAATCATAGGTAGGTCCCTCTCATCCGTAGAAAACATGTATCCAGGAGCAACAAGAACACCATTATCGACAAGATCTATAACCATTGAGTCGTTGATATATATATCGTGTCAATAAAACGATGCTTACTGGTCCAAAGGCGCCGCTCCAATGCTGACCCGGGAGCAGGGTTGGGCACCCAATCACGGTGATATTTCAAGTGTACCTTCACCCAAAGGAACATCCCAGAATTGGGGATCGAAAAGCTAAACAGCGGTTTATCGTTCAAAGGGAATTTCTCGTCGTACGAATGATAGAGCGACTTGGTTGACTTCGTATATGCGTCGTATATGGGTGTGCCACCAAGCGAGAGGGACACGTTCTCAATCAGGCTCACGAGAGGTGATTCAAACATGCAATCCATCATGAAATCGCGCCTAGTAGTGTACTGAGCGCCGATACCTATAGAGCTTTTAGCGACCAACTTGAAACCGGCTTGGCGCACCAGCATACCTCTTAACCAGCGAATATAGCCATCGTACCCCCATTTCTTCGACACGAGTTCAATAACCAAGGCTTGTGCAATGCCTCCCGTTTGGTTTGTTGTAGAGGTGGCATAATCTATCATTTTTGAAGCAAACAAGGGGTTGCATGTGGTCCAACCAAGGCGACACCCAGGAGCAATGGTCTGGGAGGTGTGATCGTTAATCGCAGAGAGAGATAACGCGACTAGAGTATAACACACCTTTGAAAATGTATCTAGGCGAATCACTCGGCCCTGGTAATCCAACCTAGGCAATCAAGGGTGAGAAACCCACAAGCGCGAACACTATACTGACATACTTAATAAAGCTCGGCGCGAGCGTGTTCAAGAACTTCTCAGACGATTCTGCACTAACTACGTCAGGGATATGGCTTCGCAGGCTGCGCTCACTCTGGCGTTTGTATTGTGGAAACTGCAAGAAGTAGTATGGATCATCTTCGACGATGATTACATCTACGACTCCAAGGTGAGCGATGCGCCATGAAGGGCTGGGGCGATCAACCTACCATACTTGACGCAGATATCATAGATCGCTTGTTTTCGCTCGGCGTGCATGACCTGGGTTCGACATCCAGTAACATTCTACCACCTTCCTGTTCCGTACTCACCGCGCCGGTGGGATTTTGTCCAACCGGAATAGTGTACATCACATGGGGTCTGCCCTTTCCGTCGTGCTCATCCTCCTTCCAGTTCCCAAGGATGTTCTCAAGCTCGCTGGGAATCACACCGACGCTGTCCATAGGTATTGGGAAAGGTCGGACACCAACGGACCACTGAGTAGCCATCCCCCCAGGATAAGTCCAGTCCTCGGTCAAGATGAATTCGCCAGGTTGGCATAAGATCGAAGATGCCTTGTTCCATCCATCGGTATTCCCCGAGTTGGCGATCGTTCGAAAGTCTGAGTAGCCAGGCTTGAACACCTGTAGCGTGAAGCTACGAACAAAGTCGAGGAAGGCAGGGAGGCCGTCAACATTACCTGAACAATTACAGATGAGTACAGCACCTGGCCTCCACAACAAAGCACTGACTATATTGAAGTGCTGCTGCGAGATTGAGCGCGTTAGGTCCGTCTCCCAGCTTCGGATACTTTGGAATAGACAATTGGGCCTTCGCGGGTGCTCCTGAAGCGAATAGACTCCAGAGCCACGCGAGTGGCCGAGCATCAGTAGAGGCAGAAGAGTCCACAGGATACGTTGTCGGTAACAAAACATCGGCTCCCATTGTTTCGTAAGGGAATAGTGACGGGTGCGGCATACCTATCGAGATGTGGACAAAATGGTCAGCTCCCAGACGAGCTCACGGATGAAAACAACGAAGTCTACCTCCTAAAGACAAAAAGGTATTGAATTAGCATTGTATTTCGACGCAACATGGATATGAAAACACACCAGCGAGGCCGATTATTCCTGGCACGCCAAAATACTTGTACATTGCCTTCAGCGGGTTGGGCTTAGCATTTAAAGCCCTGTCGGACAAATGGTGTGATAAGTCGATTGCAGAGTGCTCGTTCGCCATAGTGAGTAGCGATGATGGCCGGCGGTAGGGGGGGGTGACGAGAGCTGCAAGGATGCTGTCTGTGGGGTGCAACGGTCTTTCGGCTCCGTAATTTACTAGAGATCCGGGCACCTATGAGAGCCTTAGACTTTTTCAGGATCATGAATCAAACCTAGACAAATGGAATTCGGTGTGATACCGATAAGCCGAGCAAGGCCAAGTCGTGGTGTAACTAGCCGCTGATGAACGTCCCCCTTCTGCCACTGCAGAGTAAAGGGAAAGTGCAGCTGGACACGCATACAATCTTTGAGAACGACGGGATGCTTGGGGATAAATTGTCAAATTTATAGGAGCTACGTGTCAAACACACCTGAACTCACATGAGGGAAATTATCGAAGCCGTATCCCAGGCGTCACCAAACCTCACTTGTGACCTCCACAGGCGATCACCAGCAACAACCGTGGTCTCATACGATAGTACAAGATGCTTCAAAGCGAAACTCAGAGGCCCCCGGAAAGTGCTCCAAGCTGCCGGGGCCGAGTAGCAAGCAATTGAGTGAACCGTTAGATTAGCGTAAAGCATTTGTGATTAGTTCCTCACCTCTCAGAACAGCCCGCGCCCGAGATGAAAGCCCGGGCAAACATATGGGACGGAGAGCATCGAACAAATGGTAGGAAAGCCCTCCAAGCGTAATATTCCACCCCTTATATACGCCCAATCAACTGTGTGCGACAGGAATGACGACATCTTCAGCCAGCACGTGATTTACAGTAATCGCTGGCGTTTGTGCCGAGTGGGGTGAACGTGCGAGCAGAGCTTGAGCAAAGCAACGTGTCTGTGTTGAAGAGATCGATATAAATCCTTCGAAGTTGTGAGGTGGTGGAATTGTACAACAGTGTAGGCTGAAGTGTAGATACATTAAGTTCTGACGCGTGCTACTCAGCTAGAACTTGGGCCTACGGTCTGCTTAACGATAAGGAATACACATGCCGTCCAAAAGAGAAGGAAAGCTTGATTCAGAGGTTCCAGTTAGTTCGCAGGTGCACAGTTATGATGGCAAGATGTGCGAGGTCACCGCACGTGATCTTGTGGTTATCTCAGTCAGCAGGGTCTTTTGTGACATCCAGAATGTAATGACCGTCTATACCCGCAGATGAGCATTTTATCCCAAGTCCAGGCAGTGGTCAATAACCTCGAACCCCACACTATCGCACTTCTCTGCGTGCTCGTCGTAGGACCGGTTTTCTTCATACACCTCGTCTCTGCGTTCTTCGGCTTCTCGACTGGATCCATGATCCTAAATTATCTGGGCCTTGGCTGGCTGTGGGGAGACGGCGAGTCTCGAGGCGAACGGAAGTCTGGGCGGAAGGGGAAGGGAATTAGGAGGAGAGCTGATTTGGGGCATGATTCCAGTGGAACGTTAGGTGAGTGTGTGAGCTGGAGGGGTTGGAGAGGTGGCGCCTGTGATCTGGCGTGTTAACTATGAGCTCTGCTAGTGTCGAAAGGCTGCTATCCTGGACTAGTCAACATCTCCGGGACATACTGTTTCTTCAATTCGACAGTACAGGTACGTCCGCACACCTAACATTATGACATCTGACCTAAACACATGTCACTCTAGGCATTCGCATCATTAAGAGCACTCCAGCCCCAGATCGACGAAATACACAAAAACGCAGAGGACTGGGACGTCCCCACGCCCGTCCTCGACGCCCTCCGTTCAGTCCTCACAGGTTAGCCCAGTCTCGGTGGCACTCGTGGCATCACTAACACGCGTCCGCCCATCCATCGCCAAATAGATCTCAACACACCGCATCGCCGCCCCTCGTCTTTCAAGCCATCTGAAGTCATCAAGGCCCTGTCTAGCTCTGATTCTGGAAAACGTAGCGCGTTGTTTTCATCTCGCGAGCATCAGGACGCGCAGGAGTTGTTCCAACTGTTGACGAGTGTGGTGCGAGATGAAGCTGCGAATGTGTTGCAGGAACGGATGAGGGAGAGGGGATTGGGTGGGCTAGCGGTTGATACTTCGAAGGATTCTGATAGCGAGATTCAAAACCGGAGTGTTTTCGATGGACTTATGGCTCAGCGCCGGAGTTGCGTTGAATGTGGGTATACGGAGGCCGTACGTCATTTCGCGTTCGACAATGTCTCCTTGACCGTCCCGCCTACTGTGAGCACCCTTATCACCAACATAATATCACTGAGCTCTAATGTCAGCCAATGATTAGCAAGCTGCGACATTAGGCGAATGCCTAGAGGACTACACCCGTCTAGAGACCTTAGAAGACTGCCTATGCAGTAATTGCTCGATGGTCGCAACACACAAACGACTCCTAGCCGAAATCGAACGCCAAAAGGCACGAGAATTCGTCGACGCACACTCTGAGAAGGAGAAGCCCAAAGCTACGACCTCGAGGAAAAAACGGGAGCGCGAGATTCGTAAACACGAGGAAGCAGTGCGAAAGGCTCTCACGGA
>JANWGL010005806.1:0-10887 GCA_025200755.1 Ceratobasidium sp. C01 | reverse complement strand
AAGTACTCGTGCCATTGTTGGATCTTCTGGTGAACCACGATACCCTTTGAGCAAAGTGAGTCGATTCAGCATGATAGGGTCGCGTACATTAACGCGCGTGTGTCGATAGCCTATTGTTACACTATGTCGATCTTCCAAGCAACCGCGACTGCTCCGGTCAATATTGCCTGCATAAAGTTAGTCAAAAGTCATAACCGTACGACCATTTCTGATTTTTGCGTTGGTTAGATACTGGGGCAAACGTGATACGAAACTTATTCTTCCTACGAACTCGTCGCTTTCGGTGACGCTCGACCAGGATCATCTGCGGTCGACCACGACTTCACGCGCTGATCCTTCGTTCGAGAAGGATCAACTATGGCTCAACGGAAAGGAGGACGAGATTAAACCGGGAGGGAGACTTGCAACCTGTATTACCGAGATGAAGCAGCTGAGGGCGAAATTGGAGGCGTCTTCCCCAGAAAAGCCCAAGGTGCGTAGATCTAGTATTTCACTTAGGCGCTTGATTGAACGCGCAAACCGCCTGCAGATCTCTCAATATAATGTCCACATCGCCTCTTTCAACAACTTCCCCACCGCCGCCGGCCTCGCCTCCTCCGCTTCCGGCTTTGCCGCGCTCGTCGCCTCCCTCGCTGCTCTCTATGAGCTCCCTTCCACCCCCTCCGAACTCTCAGCTATCGCGCGCCAAGGCTCCGGCTCGGCCTGCCGCTCACTCTTCGGAGGATATGTTGCCTGGGAAATGGGCTCCAAGCCCGATGGCTCCGATTCATTTGCAGTCCAAATTGCGCCGCGCGAACACTGGCCAGACCTCCATGCGCTCATTTGCGTTGTCAATGACGCGAAGAAGGGCACGAGTTCGACGTCTGGGATGCAGAGGACCGTAGAGACGAGCGCATTGTTGCAACATAGGATCAAGGAGGTCGTGCCCAAAAGGATGAAGGATATTACCGAGGCGATCCTGAAACGCGACTTTGATTCGTTCGCAGCGATTACGATGGCGGATTCGAATCAGTTCCATGCTGTTGCTCTGGACACCGAGCCTCCGATTTTCTATATGAACGATGTTAGTCGGGCGATCATCTCGATTATTGTCGAGTATAATCGCGCGTCGGTTGCGGCGGGTGGAGGGCTCAAGGCTGCATACACGTACGACGCGGGCCCGAACGCAGTTATTTACGCGCCTCAGAAGAACTTGAAGGAGATTATCAACCTTATCGTTTCCTACTTCCCCCAGAATCAGCCGTTCGGTGATCCGTTCAAGGTCTTTGCTGAAGGACAAGAGGTGCCTGGGTCGCTCCCGCTTCCGGAGGGATTTAATCCAGCTGTAGCGGCGAAGCACGAGACGGGCGCTGTCAAAGGACTGATTCATACAAGGGTCGGGGACGGTCCGCGTACGTTGGGTGATTCGGAATCACTTTTGGGACCCGAGGGACTCCCTAAGTCGCTGGCTTAATCGCCGAGAGTTCGGTTTCACCCAATGTTTTATGATAGGCGATATACGTCTGTGTGGTCTTGTAATCGGGGGTTGTCATTGCATATAGTTTGTGCAAACGAAATGGCATATATTCATTGAACTCTTGGCCATTTGGACTGCTATGCACCTGTTAGTTTGCTAACATCGGCATTTTCACGCATTATTTCACATTTCGAGGTGTGACTCATTTTATCCGTGCTCCCCACGCTCAACCTCCTAGATCGACCGTACGAGAACGGGACAACTAATCCATAAACTAATGAATAATCACAAGGCGTGCCAATGGGCATCTATATACTCAACGGCACGCACTATAACCTCCGGCGCGGTTTTTTGTTGACTGGAACGTAACAGGTTAACCGAGCATATAGGTTGGGTAGGCAATAGACTCACCAGAGCCAGATATGTTTTCAGTCGATTCGACTGGTCCCACAGTCGCATTTTTGGGCACGTTGCTTTTGGAAGCTGAATCACGATCCGGTAGTGTTATGAGCTGTAGAGGGTAGTCTAGAGTGGCTGCACGGAGTTTCTCAAACGCTTGTTTTTGTGCCTGGTAGGCTTTTTCCATGACGTGAATTTTGACCTCTGGGGGTTCCCCATCGCTGTAGGATTCCGTATAGTAATCGCGTAGCTGTCTCATCCATACTCGCATAATTTTTGAGAGAGTTATTCTGAGGGGAAATCCAGTAACGAGTGCGAAGAAATTGTCCCGTGAATCCCAGAAATTGGTTCGGTTGAGAGCCGAACCAAATATCGCCTCGAAATTCTGATAGTGATCAGGCAACTGAGGCTCGTCGGGATGGACCAGAAAGTATTCTATCCACAAAACGACCCACCAGATAGATTCGAGGTCGTGTAAGGCATTTTGACGAAAGGGAGAAGAAGGTGGCAGCCCCACCATTTCATCGGAGAAGTCTGCTTCGGGTCTATAGCGGTAACTCCCATTCATAACTTCAATCGCCATGAACGCAGCAGTTCCCTGTTATAGCGTTCAATGGAGTGTAGTAGATTAAACTTGTGAAGATTAGATTACGTACTATCTTGACATCCTGGGGGGCAGAGTTGTCGTTTACTCCTTTCACGTACTCCAGGTCCATGATTACACCTCGTTTGCCCTCAGCGGTTCCATCATCGATCAGAAGAATGTTGCCCGAACTAATGTCGCGATGCACCATACCCGCTAAATGAAGGGCGTACAGACCTGATGACATATTTGGATAAATACAGCGGAATACAAAACACCGATATAAACTCTCCTCACCTTCAGATCCCCCTTCAAGCGTAGTCCATATGTCCGCATAGTTCCGTAGGTCGTGAACAGGAGCGCCTATCTCCTTGAACACAATCCGATAGTGCATGCGAGAGTACTGGTTGAGAAATTCATAATTCCGATGCCCGGGTCGAGCCGCTGGTTTGACACTGCTGAGTTGCCCAACGCTTTGTGTACTACCTTGGGCGGCCGCCCCGCTGCGCTTTCGCTTCCCCCCCGTTTCGGGGATATCATTACTGGGAGTAGTCATGAGCGAAACCAACGACCCAGTGGCGACAATTTTCTTTTGGCGACGATGTACCTGAGCAGTGTCGTCCAGTTTGTCAGGATGAGCCACATGAGCAGGGACATATCCAGCGTTAACGCAAGTCAGGAAGTGCTTCGCATATGTTGGTTGTTTCGCCTTGATGTCAGCTAGGATCTCGTGCTCCGGCTTGCGATCGTAGCGTATCCATGTATCCTTCAGCACAAGCGGGCGTCCTTTCAGCTCCCCGTTCTCGACCAGCCGTACTTTCCACACTCGGGTTCCAGGTCCTAGAAGGAGCTCCGCTCCCACAGTAGATAGAGTCTCAATCGTGCGATAGGTGCTCCTTCCCCCTTCTGCAGTTCGAACCATGATGTCGTATTGTCGTCCAGATTTCTTCGTCAGCGTGATAGCCTTGCAGTCTGGGTCATATCCTAGGTCCGATTCGGAGGCTCTAGTAAGGCCTAGGACAATGTGAACGATCACCTTCCAGTCCTGCAAAGACAAGTTAGAGCAACCACCATACACCAAATAGAGCACCCAACCTTGTTCATGTCAAACGGCTGTGACACAACTATGTCACATCGGTCATTATACCACAGCCTCGCAGTTGTGTTTTCGATCGTAAGCCCGAAAACAAATCGGCGGCGAGGGTCGGTTCGCATGATGTGGTACATCGACCAAACGACCTTTGCGAAGTACTGGAGGGAATAGCAAATCATAATTAGTTATATAACTCACCAGCAAACTCAGGCTTACATTGGTCTGTGTTTCGTCGTCGGAATCTTTCCCGAACTCCATGGGGATCACAATATCAGTCCAGTCCACTTGAAGCTGGTCCGGGTAAGTGGGAGTGGAGAGATGAATACAGGCGTCGGGTCGAGGCATGTTGCTGCGCGCAGATAAATCCGTTGTGTTTCCCGTCACAGCACAGTCGACAAGAGAAGTCGTCCCAGCACTAGCGCAAGCAGAAGACACGACACGCTTAAAAATATCTAACCAAGACGCAAGCATCGCGGCCGCTCCATATTGGCTACTCGTCGAATCAGCGGGAAGGCACCACCACCGATATTTTCCATCATTTTTTACGATAGCTCCTCCAAAGGAAAGCGCTTCGCAAATTTGTTCTGCCTCAGAAACAGTCGGGAGCACTGCAGCGAGCAAAGAGTCTAGTTCCACTTGCGGTACCCACTGCAAATTCGCGGCCAGCATTTCCGGAGAACTGCTGACATGTAGAGAGAGGTGCTCGGCACTATGTGTGGCTTTGGGTTTAGTGGGGAAGTCTACAGGCATAGTAGTAGCCACCAAGAGAAACGCGGTCACGTGATTAGCGAGTAATGGCACCATGCCCGCGCTACGTCTACCCCCTGTGCTCCCAGTAAAGCTTAACACAATGTCGCTTTGCTACCGTTTAGCAAAACGTGTCCTTCTACACCACAATATTGCCTATCGACTATTGGCCAGTGGTATTTATATTCCTCATTAGTTTCGTACTAACTATATGCGCCGCAGGATACGTCTCGAGTTTCTCACAATGACTTGTTAGTTCTGTTTCTTGCCTTTTTCAGTAGTTTGTTTGTCTACATTAATTCTCCAATACATATTCTGATCCCTGTCTTAAGTTCTCGCGCATCTAGGTCCTTTGTCTATATTTGTTCTGTTGAGGGAAGGCGTGCAAGCCTGGAAACGTTTTCCCGGAAGGCTTAGAATAACCTTGCATATAGCCCCCCGCACACTTTGTCGAGCCTTGTCAACGTATATCCCCGTTGCGTACGTGTAAAAAACACCAAACCTGTCGGCCTGTAACTCCTCTTGGACTTGTCTGACATCATTAGGATTATTCAATCGTGCCCTGTGATTCTGGAGTATTTCGAGTATATCTGTATAAGTCAACTCCGACCGACGATTAAGAGGCTCGACATAACCGTTCAAATCTAGTTCGAGTAGGTACTGAATGTATGCATTTCCTCTTACTAGATTGCGTAAGAACTGGTAGACCTACGTGCCCGCCTGTAAGACTATACACAATCAGCATGATCATACTTACCTGTTCACAACGCCTCATTGTGAGAGGTACTGATAAAATAAGTAGACGCGACAATATCACCTTCGGGAAGAGATGTCAGAAATGGCATCGCGTTGGTTGGTACAAGCAAATAGGGGTTTTTCGTTAAGCAGGAGATTCAGGTCACTTTCGCGCTACGTCAACCCGATCTCGGTTTAAGCGCCGCAATCTGGATACCACTTGATTCCGCTTTTCATTGTAACTTACAAGATTTTCGTGCTACATGAACGGGGGGCCAGATACACCGAAGGTAGGTGGTCTCGAATAGATGAGGAGCAAGGGCTGGATAAATAACAGGGGAGATGAGGTTAGCAAAGGGGGTTCGCGCGGTGCAAACACGTGACACCGCTCCGATCGTCCTGCGCATGACCAAAGTCCTAGTACCCTGGCATTCCCCTCCCCAACCCCTCACGATCCCCAAAAAGGAGATAAATAAGGCTGCCAACACCTACCTCGACTCGTGTTTTGGGCTTATTTTATCCTTCGTCTGCTTGGCGCCCCGTGTTTCTTCTCTAAGCTCCCTAACTTCGTACTAGGATCCTCTGCGACTGTTGTCAAGCTTATAGTAGTAATACCTATACCTAAACTAATGCACTTTCAACATATAAATGTTACATGACTTGAATGTATACAATTGTGCCTTTTTTCGCGTTTTTGGTGGATATATGCGACATCCATCCTGAAGGAGGCTGCAACTTGAGCTCGTAAATTAATAGGGGCCAGAGCTGTGTGTGTGTGCGCGAGGTATGATTTTTTGTGTGCTGGAGGCGTAAAGATGGATATGTAGATATAAAATTGACCAACTCTGGAGATTTTAGTGCTAATTCGCTTTTCCATCATCGGGTTCAAAAGGTGTAAACCACCAGTGAGTCTTGGGGTTCAAACCGAGCCTAAACAAAACTATGTGTATCAGTTGGGGCCTAGTAGGGAATTGAGAGTGGCACTCGACTTTGTATATAATCACTTTGTGTTGCACGCTGTCAGAATAAATTATAAGACGACGAGAAAATTGTGCCTACCACGCTCATCATCAACCATTACTTTATCTGAGTCACCTACTCTTTCTCTCAGTGGTATTTCCATCTCGACGTACTTGCATCCGGTCTCGGCATCCACGTTGTGGGATCCACGCTTCCCAGTCTGCTTGTGACTATTGCTGACCGTTGTTCCCCTGCCTAGGCTGCGGACCTCTCCTATTGCTGGGACATCAAGGGTGTTTCGTGACTTCCGCCTGTTTTGGTCGAAGTCAAATACAAAGACCTTGGGCCAGACATATGTAGCGTCTTTCCTAAATCCAGCGACGCGTTGTCCAAATGAAGAATATTCACCGTTTCTCACGAAGTTGTTGGCATCGACCCATGAGGTTTTTTCACTCCAATCGGCCCAGGGCACAAAGGTATGACTAGGTGGGCGGACGCTGTATCGCCGGCGTGCGGAGAGTACCTCAAGCAGAAGGGAGGAAGAAGCGTAAAGAGTCCTGGTGGGAGTACGCGCTGGTACTTCAGAAAACATGTCTAGGCACAAAAGACGGTTGTCTTGTGCCACCTCGAATACTTTAGGCAACGTATCACGGCTAGCTCGAGAGGTGGTTATGCCGGTACATCGGATGCGGACGGAGGTTCGACCACTGTCTTGGTCGATAGGAGGCGGCAATTCCAGCGATGTGACACAAGTGGGCATTGTGGAAGTGCTTGCGTGGGTATCGAATTGATAAATATCCAGATAACCAGACGAATTTTCATCGGGGTCCCCATTTACTTCATTGGATCCAGAGAAACGAGGCAGAATGAACGAATTGTCGGAAAGCATTGCAAATGAAGCATTCCCTCCACCAACGGTATCCACTCGCTGCGCGTCATCGAGTATAAATCAGTCCGCCAGAAGAACAGGTAACTATAGTCTCACCAAAAGCTCCGTCCCTTCGGTCCAGTTCCATATGATAATACGTGATGGAAGGCTCTCCGTTCTCGAGGGAAATACTGCGGTGAGTATATTGCCAGTTATCTCAAAGGACACGGATGAATCGGGAAGGAGAGACACAGAATGCTGATATGACAGAACGGAATGGCCAAGCGGTAGACTCGAATGTATTCCGCCAGTTGTCATAGAACGTAGGTGCACTTTGTAAGCTCCCTGGTCATCGTGAGCAGTTTGAACCTCAAGCAACACCAGAAGATCTTGATCAGGGTGAATTCCAAAGTTTCTAACGTTCACCCCCAAGTCCGGAGTTGACCAGTATTTATACTCGACACCTCGATTTCGAGAAGGAAGCTGATAGAAATGCATGTGTTGGGTGTTTCGAGAAAGTCGGGCAAAAACTCCGTTAATGTAGTCCCACGCAGACACATCACTAAAGTGTATGGTGTTTGCCTTAATACTATCGAGCTTGTTCCAACGCTTTCTATGACTTTTCACCATGTCGATCTTTTCCTCGTAGGTCAAGTCGCGCCGTGGATTCGCCGGTTCAACGTAGCCACAAGCGTCCAACTCGAGTAAATACTGTATGTAGAGGTCTGACTTGACCGCGTGCCGTAGTAGTTGGCAGACCTGTATATCTTGTACTCAGCGTCACAGAGAATCAACGTTATGATAGTTACTAGCCTGCTGACAACGGCGTATAGTTGATGGTGTCGAGAAAATGAGGATCAGACGCAGAACCTCGTCTGGGAGTGGATTTAAGAGTGACTCCATTTGTTAATAGGGAGAAAGAGCCAAATATAATAACAGCAAGCTTGTTAGAGTCGCGGTCAAGAAGGAGGGGATGAAATGGAGGGCTCCTCAGTCACGTGGTCATACCTACAATATGACCGCATTTGTGTCCTCCGCAGGAGCCACCCATGGGGATCAAGCACCAAGTCGCTAGGCCTTTACAGTAATCCGTGTTTGTTAGGTCGCATTTCTATCAATCAAAGAGAGTATTTCATCCTCAATTTGGACATCTTAAAGTCAGAGCAACGGGTCTACGCCAAATAGAGCACCTAACCTTGTTTATGTCGAACGGCTGGGACACAACAATGTCGCATCGGTCACTATACCACAGCCTCACAGCAGTGTTTTCGGTCGTAAGCCCGAAAACAAATCGACGGCGGGGGTCGGTTCGCATGATGGGGTACATCGACCGCACGACCTTTGCGAAGTTCTGGAGGGAAAAACAAATCATACCAGTTATATAACTCGCCAGCAAACTCAAGCTTACATTGGTCTGTGTTTCGTCGCCGGAATATCTCCCGAAGTCCACAGGCATCACGATATCAGTCCAGTCCACTTGAGGCTGGTCCGGGTAAGTGGGAGTGGAAAGATGAATACAGGCGTCGGGTCGAGACATATTGCTACGTTCAGACAAATGCGTTGTGTTTCCAGTCACAGTAACAAGAGAAGTCGTCCCAGCACTAGCGCAAGTAGAAGACACAACACGCTTGAAAATATCTAACCAAGACGCAAGCATCGCGGCTGCTCCATATTGACCAATCGTCGAATCAGCGGGAAGGCACCACCACCGATCATTTCCATCGTTCTGCACGATAGCTCCTCCAAAGGAAAGCGCTTCGCAAATTTGTTCGGCCTCGGGAACAGTTGGGAGCACTGCAGCGAGCAAGGAGTCTAGTTCCACTTGCGGCACCCACTGTAAATTCACGGCCAGCATTTCCGGAGATCCGCCGACATGTAGGGAGAGATGCTCGGCGCCATGCGCGGCTTTGGATTTAATAGGAGAGTCTGTGGACATAGTGGTGGCCACCAAGAGAAACGCGGTCACGTGATTAGCGAGTATTGGCACCACACCCGCGCTGCTCCTACCCCCCTGTGCTCGCAGTAAAGCTTAACACAATGTCACTTTGCTACGGTTTAGCAAAATTTGTCCTTCTATGCCTATCGACTATTGGACAGTGTATTTATGCTCCCCATTTGTTTCGTACTAACTATATGCGCCTTGTTCCCACTGCGCGAAGGCACGAGCAGAGGTTTTCTCGCTGTGTCCGTGGTCTCTATGCGTATATCACAATATATGCGCCGCAGGGTACGTCTAGAATCTCTCCCAACGACCTGTTCGTTCTGCGGCTGATTTTATCCGTGCTTCCCACGTTTAACCTCCTAGAGCGGCCTTGCGAGAACGGGATAACTGATCCATAAAATAACGAATAATCACAAGGCGCGCCAATTAACATCTATCTACTCAAAGGCAATCACCATTACGTCTGCCGCTTTTTGTTGGCTATAGCGCGGGAGGTTAACTAATGGTACAGATTAGGCAGATGTTAGACCCACTAGAATCGGAGGGTTGTTCAGCCGATCCAACAGGTCCTGGAGTAGTGTTGTTGGGCACGTCTCTTTCAGAAGGCGTTCGTACGGAGTCCCATATCGTTTTGAGCGGCGAAGGGTAGTCCTTAGTGGCTGCACGAAGATAAGAAAGTGATTTCTTTTGTGCGTGGTAGGCTGTTTTGATAATGCCGGTGTCGATGTCTGGGGTTCCTCCGTTACTGTATGCCGCTGTATAGGACCGGTCCAACTGGCACCTCCAGTCCCACATAATAGCTGGGAGACTCGACTTGGCTGGAAATTGGGAAACGAGCCACTGGAATCTGTTCCACAGCAGCCAGAATCTTGCCCGATTGCCAGTGGGACCAAATACCTCATCGTAGTTCCGGTGGTGAGCGGCCAGCAGAGGCTCATCGGAACGGACCAGAGAAAACTCTATCCACATAGCAAGCCACCAGATAGATTCAAGATCGTGCAAGGCATTTTGACGAAAGGGGGGAGGTGTTCTCGATAATAGCTCGGAGATGTTTGGTTTGGGTGCGAAATCTGGTTCGGGTGTGAAGTCGTAGTCCGACGATGTGACCTCAATCGCCATGAACGGAGCGGTTCCCTATTGTCAGGTCCTTGGTGGGTAGGTCAAAATTGCAAAGACTAGATCACGTACTACCTTAGTATCGTGGGGGGCAGAGTCGTCATTCACACCTTTCACATACTCTAGGTCCATTATCACCCCTCGCTTTCCCTCACCAGTTCCATCGTCGACCAAAAGTATGTTGCCCGAGCTAATGTCGCGGTGCACCATACCCGCCAGATGGAGCGCATGCAGACCTGATGGTGTGTTCAAGTAGGAACAATGGAATGTATAACATCGGGATACACCCTACCCACCTTCGGACCCTCCTTCAAGCGCAGTCCATATATCTGCATAGCTTCGTAGGTCGTGAATGGGAATACCTATCTCCTCAAATACGACCCGGTAGTGCCTACGGGGATCCTCGTTACGGAGCTTATTGTTCCAATGCTCAGAAACCTGCCACGTGAGCAGAATCGGTGACCCAGAGACAACGAAGTTTCGTTGGCGGTAATGAACCTGGGTAGTATAATCTGGTCCGTCGGGGTGATCCGCGTCAGCAGGGGCAAATCCAGCGGCAACACAAGTCAGGAAGTGCTTCGCATATGTTGGCTGTTTCGCCTTGATGTCAGCTAGGATCTCGTGCTCCGGCTTGCGATCGTAGCGTATCCATGTATCCTTCAGCACAAGCGGGCGTCCTTTCAGCTCCCCGTTCTCAACCAGCCGTACTTTCCACACTCGGGTTCCAGGTCCTAGAAGGAGCTCCGCTCCCACAGTAGATAGAGTCCCAACAGTGCGATAGGTGCTCCTTCCCCGTCCTGCAGTTTGAACCGTGATGTCGTATTGAGGTTCAGCTTCCCTCGTTAGCGGGATAGCCTTGCAGTCTGGGTCATATCCTAGGTCCGATTCGGAGGCTCTAGTAAAGCCCAAGACGATGCGAACAATCGTTTTCCAGTCCTGCAAAGAAAAGTCAGAGCAACGGGTCTACCCCAAATAGAGCACCTAACCT
>JANWGL010005801.1:0-26647 GCA_025200755.1 Ceratobasidium sp. C01 | reverse complement strand
AAGTTATCAGAAGCAGGGTGGGTGCCAGTGAATAGCTGCCAGAGAAGTGGAGGGGGCCTTTTTGGTAGAGCTATCTCAATCTTCCCCTGACGACAGCAAGAGCCGAAGAGAATAACATCCAGTGTTGAGGAAGTAAGTTTCTCATCAATCCAGTGAAGTGCACCACAATGAGTGCAAACTTCATTCATTAGCCCCAGATTGTGTCGGCCTCGTCCCCGCAGACGTCTCACAGCTCTATCCCTGTTCTGCTTTGCAACTATTCTGGCCTCCAAAGCTTCATCAAGCTGGTCCGGGGGCAGATCTGGCTCTTCGTCTTCCTCATTTTGGTCAGCAACCTGTGAAGAAAAAGTTAGTAAGATATAACATAAATTCTTTAGCACCATAACAGAACACTCTAATTACCTGTTGCTGAGGAGGTACAGCTGGTCCACCTGCTTGCTGCTGTTGCACTGGTGCTGGCTGTTGAGGTTGCTGCTGAAACTATACATTAATACCTGCATTACTTCCAATATCAGTTATTAGGCACACCTGTTGAGCTTCTTGTGCTTCTCGTGCTGCTCGTTCCTGACGCTCCCGTTCCCGCCTGGCCCGTTGAGCAAGTTGTGCATTAGTTGGCACTTGCACTGGTTGCCCTGGGGCTGGTTCTGGGGGCTAAAATAGTTATCAGCTTCAATACCTTTCTCAATGCCCAATAACCCACTCACCTGCACTTGCCCCTGACCACGACCTCGACCTTGACCTCGACCTCGACCTTGACCCTGACCTTGACCTTGACCTCTTCCCCTCCCTCTTCCTGCTCCCCTTGCCCTTCCACCTTCCACTCCTTGCCCACGCCCACGCCCACGCCCACGTCCACGCCCACGCCCACCCCTTTCTGGCTGCACAGGCTGTTCACCACCATGCTCCTGAGGATTCTCTGGTAAAATTTCTGGTGGATTAGGTACTGGAGCAATAATCTAATGTGTGGTCAATCAAGTAGATTCTTTAAAAGGTTACTCAAAACAACCATACCTGTTCCCCTGCATTTTGATTCTCCTCACGTTCACGTTCACGTCTCTGAATTTGTGACAACTGGCGGTTATTTGGCATTGCAGCAGGTAATACTGGTGCTGGTGCAGGTGGTCTCCGGGCATCCGGACTAATCTGTTCACGGTTCTGACGATCTTCCTGTCGGGCATTCACCCGTTGACGTTCTGGTGTCCTTGGCTCTGACCTGAAGCTACCTGTTAGATATGCTCCTCAATAGGTTTACATCATACACACTCACATTTTTGGATAATATGATTGGGTACAGAGAGTTCCCTGATAGATCCTGAGTCCCCCTGAGTCCCCCTTTAGAATGTAGGATTGGAGCTGCTATCAATGAGTCAATAAAACTCATTTTCCCCTAGGTAAAGAATCACTCACAGCTCAGAGAACTGATGGTACAGTATGGGGAGGTATTAAGCGTTGTTCAATGCTTTGGCTCAATGTGTTTTGTCTGTACTCTTTTTTTTTCTCTCCCCATGTGGTATCCGGAGGCAATTTTTTGGCAGGAAACCTCCTCGGAAAAACGCCCCAGTGACTTGATTACAAAATTTGTAATCAACACTAATGAAATTCAGGCAAGGGGGGGGGGACACTCAACCGTTGGTTTTCGCGGCTTGCGGTACTAATGAAATCGACGCGATCCATCAACAGCATTCGAATGAGCCTTTCCCCAAGTCAATCGGAGCACTGGTTGTTGAGATAGAGCGCATTTCAACGTTTTCCAATCACTCTAAATTCAGTTACTCCTGTATCTTATGGATATGCGCTTAGCTCAAGTAATAGAAATGGTAGGGGGGTATCTAAACTATATATTACGCATACAGCACAAAGGAGATTGAGTTACAGATGGCCGAGTTATGGCCCAAAAGGTCGCCCATGTATGTCTTTGGGCCTCTGGGATGGACCCTGAGTGTCTTAAAACTTGCGAAACCCTGATTGTCTGTCAAGTTTTAGACCCTGGGTATGACTCAGCTTTCCCACGGCCGGGCTTTCTTTCTAAAGTAATATCATGTGTGTCTCTACGTCGTGCACCCCACTGCAGTAGATCGGGTTAAACCCGTCGGTCAGTCAACTATGTCTGTCAGGTACCAAGTACTCTCGCTTGACTCGGTACGGGCGCGCAGCACAAGAGATACAGAAGACCAAGTCTAAAAGAAGAATCCCGCTAAACGGATTATATACCTGATTGTATAGCATGATCGGAACCGCGAGAAGCAGGCCGCCGAGACAAATAAAAAGCGCACGGCGCCTGACTATTGAGTGGTTTAATTTGCCTTTGCTTGTTTCCAAGGATAAGCGCCATTCTCATTCAGACACACCCTTCTTTAGACAGACTCGCCGTGCACTCTGCTTCGGACCTTTAGTTCGCCATATACTTTCCTCGGGTCCAAACGTATTAGCCGCTTCAGCTGAGCACCCACGCAGTCCTCTCGTTCTCATATCCGCCTGACGTGTCTCATTTAGGTAAATTGAAATATTAATTCATGCAAGCTTATCTGACTCAGCCGAGCGGACACACTTACGGAGCCTCACTCCACGGTCGAGACCAAGTCGAGACCTTTGCAGTTTAAACATTTATCGAGGTCAAGAAGATTGGCACAACAAGTAGAATGACCTGGCCCAGGGTGGCGTGCGTCCGCCGTGAGCCTTCGAAGGAGCCATGGAATAAATGCAGCCGGTTGGAAGGGGCCCGGTTGAATGTACAGTCAAACCTGCCCACAAGAATAAATTTGATGGCTCGATCGGGAAGCGTTGGTGAGGCTTGCCTTCGATCCAAAACCACCATAAGATGCGCAACGTTTGGGGCTACAATTTCCGGGAAAGATCGCTCTCAATGGACCAGAAGTGAGCGAGAAACGGGCAAAATAGTCAATGGAATGCTTATTCTTGTACACAGGTTTGACTGTATGGGCAATATGTGCAGAGTGCAGGGTGGATGCCCACTGTCGCTGCCACGACTTGTCCGATCGGGACAGGGCGTCCGCCCTAGCCCAGGTAACAAGGTGAACGCCACGCAAAGTTCACCACGTGTTACATGTAACCGTTACGAACTCGACCAAAATGACATTGATTAGGGTCTACCGAGTCCTGCGACGAGATTTAAGAAAATCGAAGACCATAGATTCGTAGAGAATTCAAATGCGCATCTATTGACGTTGATTGGAAAGGATTTAATGCCGAAATGAAAAAGTAGTAGGGAAGATGCCTTAGAAAAGTAACTGGTGGTTATCTGGTCACATGAGGAAATATCAAACCACAAGTCGGCATCAAGCAATTTCTTTTAGCCTAAAAATCATCGCCTAACTCTATTGTACACAATTGTATTTTTTGCTTAATTTCTATTGGTGTCATTGCGGTGTTATGCAGTGCACAACCCGAGCTTATACTGTGTATTAGATCATGTAACCAGATAACCACCGGCTACTTTCTGAAGCATCTTCCCTACTACTTTTTCATTTCGGCATGGAGTCCCTTCAAACCCACATCAACAGATGCGTATTTAAATTCTCTGCAAATCTATGGCCTTCGATTTTCTTAAATCTCGTCGCAGGACTCGGTAGACCCTAATCAATGTCATTTTGGTCGAGTTCGTAACGGTTACATGTAACACGTGGTGAACTTTGCGTGGCGTCCACCTTAGTACGATTGAATAGGGATGTGGGGTGGGCGTATCCTGCCTCGTTCACAAGCCGGTCGGCCCGTTCGTTCCCATCGATGCCGGCGACCACGTGACCCTACTTTTTTTGAATACTATTTATAGACCGCTACAGCAACAAGGAAAGCACGGCAAGAGAAGGTACAGGACGTGAGCAGTGTCGTGACGTAGGACTAAACACCGATGTGGTAGTGAGGCGTAGACTATGGTGGGCCACGTGACCCTGGTCAGTTCTCAATTTCCACACGCATTTACCACTTCCCTGGTACCCAAGTCCCAAATCCGAATGTTCTTCTTCCTTTTCACAGCCCGTTTATGGGTACTGTGGCGGATAGTGAAAAGTGCGCGCGTAGCCGTAATTGCTCCTTGAATGTATGTGGCCGGCGCCGTGAAGGTCAAAGCAAAAAACTAGCCCTCATATATTTGTACTTTGTGCGAGTCGGTACCCCCCCTCTCCTTTACTCCTATCAGAGCTCAACGTGTATGAACTGGGTCACCTAAGGACACAATGGCTCGATTTAAACACCATGTCGTACAAGGTCGATCTACCAATCAGGAGTGAGTTCCGCCTTTGATCCTATGACACCGGGTCGACGCTAAACAAGTTCTGCCCATGCGCTGCTACGCTACCAACTCCAGTCCACTCCCGCTTCCCCCACCACTTTTCCAAGCAGCCATTGCCCACGTTGACGTGCTGCTTCCAAACTTCGCACCTCTACCAGTTGACGGCCTACTACCACCACTTCTAGACGCCAACCCCGTAGTTCATACCCCACTCCTGCAATCTCTTCGAGGCCACACACACCTTGACGCTGCCACGATCTATCAGGACTGAAAGTTAGGCCGAAGATGATCATAATACCGGGTCTCTGAGTGCTGCGTATATACGGGGCCGGCGCTTAAACGTTGCTTGACATTTAGCCGCTTTATAAACTAGGGGTTGTATGCACTTGTCTCACCCGTTTGTAGCTCTTGCGCTCCTTCCAGGTGTCTCCTGCTTGTATATACGCTAGTTTAAACCTGACATTTTGTTTGGTATATCGATCATGAACCTCTATGCTTGGCTGTAATTGCTTTAGATAGCACATCCAAATATCCCTTTCAAATCGTATGCACTAAGGCGAAATTTAACCGAGCGTTGAAAGTTGTGCCGCGCATGTGCCCGGCGGCAAGCTCGTTGCTATCATATAAGAGTGTTGTTAGTACCTAGAGCGCATGGGCCTTAGAGGATGAACTGTCTCCAACCGCGAACACCCATGTGACTTCTGGGAGGGGTATCCATCCTTTCGATCACGATCCATATATTGTGCCTATCAAAGACACCTAAGAATACGCAGCAAGCAGTCACTCTGAATTATTCGTACCGAATTTAGCTCATTATTGTGCATGGGGCAATATCTCGTATCGTCTCCGATCCTGTAAATGAGATTTGTAAATTATGGACGCAGTTGGCAGAGTTCCTGTATGCGATGACATAATCAGAAATGAGTTGATGCTTACCCAACGGCGCTTGGCAGGGTCCCAATTTCCACCGCCTTGTTGAGGCTTGGCGTCCACACACACTCTCTTTCTGCCCAACGATGCTCGGAGCGCACTCGCCATACTTCGACACTCACTGCACCTGAGGTTGACTCAAGGGATGGTGAGACGATATGGCTAGACCGCGTATCTGGCTTTGGAGCGCGCTTATTGTGCCCCGTAGACTGCGTATCCTGCATATTGTGATTCGGCCCGTCGCTATTACTCTGAATACATCTTGCTAGCCACTGACTTGAAATATAAGTTGTAGTAAACGTATCTCGCTTCTGCAAGTAACATACAACCTACGCTTGACACTACCTAACCATTCCATTCCCTGGTTCATGCGCGGCCCGCCACATCTCCTTCCAACACTTGCCCACCGAGCAACGGCCCTCACGTACTCGACCATACTCTTCCGCCAAAGACTCAGACGGGGCGAGGTCGCTTCAGATGCTACGAAGGAATACTTATTCAACACGCATGGACACCTGGCGGCCAGGCTATGTCATTTCATTTGACGTTCTCCAACGCGCCTGACCGTGACTAATGTACGGCAATATGCTGTTGTTGGTGAATATTCGGCTGTTTTTAGATCTCTGGAGCAGACGGAAAAGATTTCGGTGTATCGTGTCGTATACTCGGGCGGGGATACGGGAGACACAAATCACGTCGTTGTCATTTAGAACGAACGACCGTGGGCGACCGAGGCGTCTGCGCCGGGCGAAGAGCTAATGAGCTCGGACAATCTCAAATAATATATAACTCGTGAGTAAACTCAATCGTGACAGGTACTAAGACGTGCAGACAGGTAGTTTGAGGCTATTAACCAAAACACTGAAAAGGAGAAGCTATGGGAGTAGGAGTTTTGACATCTAATGATCGAGACATCTGGGCATGGGTGAGCACTCTACTTAGCATATACCCTCTCCTATTGGAGGTCTGACGTCGAGAAGATAGGACTACGCGTATTCACACCCCATCTCGGGCAATGCTAAGATCCCACCCGCGGCCGAATCACGCGTGTTTATTATGTGTCTTAATAGAGGGTGGTCCGAATGAATTGTAGATTCTTCGCGCACAACTTGGTATGGGGATTTGAATTAGGGAAATTAGGGAGCCCCTGGTGTGTCGCTTTCATTGTCAGGCATAGGCGTGCGGGCTGAGGTTGTGTGTTTTGTATATGGTGGAAAGACCATGGTCAGTTGCCGCATATAACAACGGGGAGACGGAATTTATGGGTGAACATGGTCTGATGGACCGTGCGTCTCCTTCTCTCATCCCACTACGCTAATTCGATTTAACTAATCACATATCTAACAGGCACGCCCATTGTCTGTCTCTTCAATAAGGTCCTCGCCAGCCTCCACTCTCCCTCCCGCTCCCACAATAGCATAACTACAGGAACGTTCGTGGCCGCAACCTCTCTTAACCTCTAACTATCCACACCGCAATCTCCTCCACCCGCTCCACAGGCGTAACCCTCACTACATCCCAAACCCTCAAATACCTCTTTGCCCTATACGAAAAAGACGTAATCAAGTGATTTAACGTCCACCCGATAGCTGGGCCCAACTCGCCTTCTAGTTTGCATTCTGGCGCTTGAGTAAGAGTGGAAAGGCGCCCGGTGTTGAAGGTCGTAGGAAAGGAGAGTTGGTTGGGGCTTACGATACCGCTGCGACGCGGCGGTTGAGGAGGGGACGTTTTGTGAGGGGATGGATGGGGATGGTGAGTTTCCCTTCTTGTTTGAGGGGTGGGCTGGTGGGTGTGTTGGGGTGTCGGGTAGGGACTGAGGAGACGAAAGTTCCGTTGTTTAGAGAGGCTGCGAAGGTGCATATACTGAAGGCTAAGGAGACTGGGAACGAGATGGGCGTAGATTGGCATATGCCTGGTGAGTCTATTTTGAGAGATACCGAGTGGAGTGGCGATTTAAACGAGATATTGCTTGTGTAGGGCTGAAATATTTGATACGAGCGGATGAGGATGGAAGTATGCCGGCGTTATCCGCAGACTTTTTGTACGAGCGTACGTCCAAGTGGACTTCAAGTACTAGTGCAATCCTTAAAAAGCACCAGCCTGGGTATGGTTCGGTACGTTTAGTATTTTATGATACCATTTTCGCTCGAGACTGACGAAATCACTCATTCAGGGCGAAATCGTACCAGAAGGCGTAAGTTAAACTCAGCACCTCAAGTATTCTTGAACGCCAACTAGCCCACTCAAAGTTCGGCATAGCGTGTATGACTAGCTACAACGATCGTATGCAGCTTACCATCGCTTCGCGCAAGGAAATGCGTTGGTCGCATTCCGCGACGAGATCGAGCGTGCAGCCAAAGATCGGCATATGGTGTTCTCGAATGCGTAGACTTCCAAGTCGAGGCTCTAGATCTAGAATTTATTTGTGGCTAACTAAAACCGGGAAATGGGGTTAGACAAATCACCTTGCACTTGCGAAGTCATTTACCTTTTCTGGATTAAATTCCTTTCTGTGAAATTCTTAAAGCATGCGCTTCAACAAACCGAGTCATACCTGTCGATCAGTTCATTATGTCTGTCAGAAACTGTTCAACAGTCCAACTTGGCCCAACAGGCCCCGATTTGCCGCAGCACTGACGCACCGCAGGAGAGACGGAAGCAGGGGAGTCATCACTAAGCTCACTGCATATGTGATAGGGTAGGATGATTGGAACCGCAAGAAGCAGATCGCCGAGACAAACAAGAAGCGCATTATATGACACCCGCGCCGGTAATTGTGAATTCCGGCACGGTATATTGAGTGCCGTGATTTGTCTCTGTTTGTCTTCGGAGCTAAGCGCCACTCCTATTCAGACACACCCCTTTATGGACAGACTCGCCGTGCGCTCTGCTTCGGGCCATTAGTCCGCCATATACTTTACTGCGGTCTAAATGTATTGTCTCATTGGCCTAGCCACTTCAGCTGAGCGTTTATGCAATCCCCTCGATTTCATATCTGTGTATCTGCCGCTATGTCCGTTTAGATACGCCTTACGCACCTTCTTTAGGTAAATTTAAATACTAATTCATTCGGACCCGACCGCATCAGCCGAGCAGATGCGCCTTACACACTCTATTAGGATCATCCCACGGAGGTCTCACTACACGGTCGAGACTTTTGCGGTTTAAATGTTTATCGAAGTGGAGGAGTTTAGCACAACAGGTACAAACAGTTTGGTCTCTCTCGTGGTGAATCTTTGGGAACAGATGGACACATAATAACCAAGGTGAGAAAAATATGTGCGTATATGACGCGGGAATAGGTGTAAGTATACGTGTGTATATGCTTTAGGAATATTTCTCATGATTTCTCTGGAAGCCACGACGCGAGACACCTAACGGGGTAATTTGCAATTCATCATCCGAAACGCAGTTAGCTATTTCAGAGGTTTTTTTTCTTCAGAAACTGCGATTCGGAAGCGGCGAGCCCGACTGGACGAGCCACTAGACTCAGAGTACAAATATGACCCTCCTAGCTTGTTCTCATGCTACTCATTATCCCCTTCGTTCTTACAAGAGCCCAATTTTTGCACGCCGAACTACTCAGAGATTCAATGGGTCGACTTAACCACCGCGTCGCACGAGGCCAGTCCACCGATCAGGAGTGAGTTCTACTCAAGTCCCGTGGAGCGATTTGAAGCTAAACAGGCCCCATTCTCGCACTGTTGCGCTGTTAGTCTGTTGCCATTTGCCCCACTACCTTTTGAAGCGGTCGTTTCTCGCATTGGCACGCTACCTGCGAACTTTGTACTGCCAGTTATCACAAACGACGCCTTGCCACCGCCATTTCATGGCGTTAATCCCATTAAATATACCCCACTCCTACGATTACTCGCCTACACATGGTCGCTGCTGCAGTCGATGACGACCGAAACTTAGACCGAACTTGATTTAAGGTAAGATCCGATTGGCATGTATACGCTGAGTCTATACTCACTCGACCTTAGGCTTCGTTCTAAACTAGGAGTTTTATGCACTAGCTCCACTCGTTCGTAGCTCTCGCGCTTCTTCCCAACGTTTTTTGCTTGCATATGCGCTAGTATGAGCTCGTTGATTCGTTCGATATCTCAAATCTGGCTTTTACGTCGTCATTTGTATTTTTAGATATGCACATTTTGATTCTATATTGACTCTCCGAATGTATATGCGTTAGGACTATCTAGGACAGCACTAAGCATAGTCGCACGCGCATAACGTGAAGACCTTTGGGCTAGGGAGTACTGAAATTTCAATATATAGGGATAAATGAACAATGTATAGACTGCTGGAGCTACACTCCGAGTCAACTCTCTGTGTGAAACTGGAACGTGAAGTGCCGAGACGATAGAAATACGTATGGTATGCGAGTTACAGGCGCTGGTCATGAGGAGAAATCCCGGCGAACGTAGTCCGTATGCGATGGATGCGCCGGATGCGCGCCTGTGGGCTTGCGACGAAAGTCGTGAGGGCAGGGTGGGCGGCCATTATGTCCATGACTCACGAAGGGAGGGGTGAATGGGATAACAATAAAATCATACGTCTATAGTATGCATTTGCGCAGGTTACCAGCGATGGCGAATCATGTCGATCGTCAGCGAGAGGAAGATATGGGCTGGTGGTGCCCACCGTATGCGTCTCGGTAAACGTACTGTACGCTCCTGTAACGATGCACTGTCCCGTGTCCCGTGTGTCCGAGTGCAATGCTTAGCGACCTATTTGTCCCATTGTCCCAGCAGCCAGAGTGCAAGTACAAATCATTATGTAATATGTTTGTGTAGTGGAGGTTACAATAGATATGTTGTATCTGCGAGCTACCTCTGCCGTGACCGCGGCCACAACCACATCGCCGCCCCCAACTTCTCCCTCTCCTGCTATTGAACCGCATACGGTCGTGAAAATGCTCTATATGCGCGCCCAGACCCTGAAGAATCGGGATGTAAGTCATCAGTACTTGAGATGAAGGTGCTTTGTGACCCGTAGCGCTCCCGAATGATGCTTCATCATCCGAATGAGAGTATAATGAACAAATACGCTAGATACTCATTATGTGAGCGCCTGAGAAGCCCCGAACCTGGGATTTAGACTCACGGTAAGATAAGCCCAACGTGATCTATATGAGATGAGGCGCTAGCTGGCCATGTGCCATCTTACGCGGAACCTAGTGACTACTCCAAAAGTGAATCTACACCACCTTGCGTAACGCAATGTGCTGATTAAGTACGAGGAGCTGGTAACAGGCATCATGTCTCTGTGAATGTTGGCGAAAGCATTGCCTCTGCGCCCAAGAAGAACTAGTATTTGTACGTCGTAAGGGAATATGCACGTACAATATCATGTCCAAAATCTCGCATGTAACTTTGGAACACAAGTTAGGCGAATTTGGTTAAGCACTGCATTGTCCCGTGTCCCAAAGAGCTGAGTGCTCAATGTCCCGACGGGACATGATTACATAAGCGGTGCATCGTTCCAGGAGCGTACAGTATGCCATCTCCGTGAACTCCGACTATATATCGCACACCTCGATAAGAAGAATGATTATCGTTCCCCACATTGGAAGTGACAGATTTGAGTGATCTATGCGCACACCGAAGCTAGTGTGTTTTGATTATGCCGGATATAGTTAGTATTAAATAGACCCACGTATCGGGAGCTAATTTAATCGTGGTTGTTGCAACTCGCCTTATATTTGTTGAAATCTTGTACTCAAGCGTATGCGGATCCCCCGTGGGAGAGGGGCCTAATGAGCTCGACGAGAGCCACATACCCTTTTAAATGATCAGCAGTAACCTTGTGAAGTTAGCCTCGACGTGAGGTCAACCCAGATCCCTCAGAGAAAATGGGAGAATGGGTAGTAACAAGGTTTGAGTGACATGTTTCAGGTTTGGAATTTGGAACCGGGCGAGGGGGAGATGCGCGACCTTCCAAGCTCCGTAATCGATTTGATTCCATATGTCAAAGATGCGTCTCCACGTTTAGCTGTGTGGCCCAATCATAAACCTGTCAACTACGCAATCTAGACATAGAGTCGCCTCTTTGGCATACAAGGCTAAACCAATGACGGAGGTTTGCACATTTATTTACCCTTCCCCTGGTCTTCCCAAATCTCAACTCTGAACATATTAGTCGAAGATTATCACTACAGTATTGGATTTATCTCATAATAAAAGCTGCAATTTGACCTCTGTTCACCGTCATGCATAGCCGGTGCGCAACTGTGGTTTGCTCTTTGAATGACTCTAGGTCGGGGCGGTTAGGCTCAATGTACAAAACTGGCTTTCCCTCAGTCTTGTGCTTGGCGAGCTGGTATCCCTCCCCTCCTCCCCCATTCCCACTAGAGCTCAAGCTTCGTGCGTTGAACTGCTCGAAATCTCAATGACCCAACTTGACCAACCTGCCGTACAAAGCCTGTCCACCAATCAGGAGTGAGTTCCACACCAAATCCTATGGCGTTGAGTTGATGCTAAACAGTTTCTATTCGTACACTGCTGCGCTATCAACTTCAGTCCACTCACGCTTCCCACGCCACCTGTTCCAGTGCCCATTGTTCACGCCGATGCTCTACCCCTGAACTTAAACTTCGCGCCTCTACCGGCCGTGACAGTACACGATCCACTACCACCGGCCCCAGGTGCGAATGCCACCAACCTCATCCCGCTCCTACAATCTCTCCAGGGTCACCCCCACGTGGACGCCGTTACAGTCGACGACGACTAAACCTGGACTGAAGTTGATTATAAAGTAGAGTCTTATCACTGTGTATATGCGGGGTCGGCGTTTAGACGTCACTTACGCTTCTAAATTAGGAATTACATGCGTTGGTTCCACCCGTTTGCGGCTCTTGCGCTTCCGGGTGTTTCCTGCTTGCATGTACGTTAGTATGAACTTGTTACTTTGTCTAATATCTCAAATTAAGGTGTTTTTTCTGTTTTTGATTGCTATGCGCGTCCCAATTTTGTATCAGCCCCCTTTGAAGTCTCTGCACTAGGATCGCCGAGGGTAGCGAGAACTATAGGTCAATGTGAAGTTACACAGGTTTTAGTGGTTGAAGATTGTACATCATTCAAACCTCGTGGGGGCTTGCGCGTGTATATCATTTTCACTACTTGGCTAAGTTTAAATGGGTGTAGTATGAGTGGGTCTATGCGAAGCAGAAGCGAGTGGAACCCTGACCGAGGGCACTTGGGTGAGGTAAGATGAGCGTGAGTCTGAGGAGCGCCTTGCGCTCTAGCGCTTGCTCACCAGATATGTTATTTCCGCCACTTGGTCGAAGCTTGGCACTGGCACGCAACGGCTACCGTGCCTTTGCCCTCCGCTCTTTTTCCGTCCAAGTACGCTCCGTGCGCCCTCACCGTCCAGCACGCTGCCGAGGGCTTATTATCCTTTCCTGTGATCAGGCATCCTTCGATGAGGCTGCAGCTCTCTCGGTTTCTTCGTTTGTTGTTTGGGGAAATGTCCTCGTGGTACGCATCTCTAGGTGCGAAATTGGGTGTAGATCGAGGTACGTTTAGTGAGCTGGTCATATCGATTAGAGGGACGCTTTATACAGGAATGCTTTCTGTGTAGGATTAAAATATTTGGCACGGGTGGAAGGGGGGGGGGGGGAGTGCGCTCCCGTTATTTGCGGACTCGTTGTATCAGCGCGCATTGAAATAGAGACTATGCACTAGCACGATCTTCGGTAAACGTTCCCAAGGATATGGTTGAGTACGTCTGGCATTTTACAGCAGCAACGTCTCAGGTGCGTGCGGCGACGCTGTGCAATGGTATACGCGCCGAGTATGGGGTTGAATAGCGTGTTCGGTGCGGCCGCGGCCGGCCAGTGGCGAAAGTGAATGCGCGAAGCCGGTAGAGAGGGAATGCGTGTTCGGCTCATCCTTTCTCGACACGCGGTTGAACGCGGCTGACGTGGGACTTGACGCCACCGTTATTGTCTGCAAAGTACAACACAGCAACTTCGTGGCGCGCGATGTCCTCGGGAATGGTAACTTTGTTGATTGGTTCTTTCTGTCACCCCTCGTCGTTCCTGTACCCCTTTTTGCTAGCAGTTCCCGATTCATATCATTTACTATAAAAGGCGATATGATAATCTATTAATGATCTGCAAAGATGAAACCGGCATCGCTCTTGAAACTCCGACGTCAGGGGCAGGCGATTTGTCCGGCAGTGCCACCAGCCTGAGAATGGTTTCCCTGCGTCGCTTGCGGCTTTGCCCGGAAGAAGTCCGGAGGGGGTGACTTTGTTCGGCTAAGGAGGTTCCACTGGACTCCAACGAATGTCTGATTCCCCCTAAACAGAACTTGGCGTTTACCTTTGAGATTCTGCTGCATGCCGAACACTACGACTTGGCTCTTCAACTCTGGTTTGGACTGTGCGGGGACCAGCCGTCTATTAGCATCGGTCTGATGGCTGATCATCTAATGTCTCTTCACCCGACCGTGCAGAAGTTTGGTAAATCAATGCCTTTCGCTTTAGGCTGATAAACTTGTATATGTAGGGTGATGTCGTACCAGACGCCGTAAGTTAAACTTTAGCATCGAGTCAAGCCCATACGCCAACCGATCGGCTTGTAGCTTGGTGTAACCTATGTGACTGGCTGCAACGACCGCATGTAACTTGCTATCACGTCATGCAAAGAGACGCCCTTGGCTGGGTTGTGACGGTGCCGGGTGTACAGTTAGGGGTCTGTATACGATGCTCTTGAATGCGCAGAAGTCCAGGGAGAGACCTCAGTTTTTGGTTTTTGGATAAACGTGAGCGCGAAATGGCCTGGGTGAATCACCTTGCGCTTGCAAGGTCATTCCTCAGAAGGGCTCCAATACCATAACGCTAGGTGATGCACCTCAGTCCTGCAAAGTGTATAAAGCGTCCTAGTTGTAGTGCTATGTGTTCCGTTTTAGTCTGCCCTATAGCTTGAACTTGAGTTTGCCCGGATCCAATCCCCATTTTGGAACGCGGTTTGAGTTAGTATAAGCACTGGCTCTTAATTCAAAGACTATAAGCCCTACGGCGCAGCTCTAGGCTATTATAGCGATTACATTCATATAGTATTTGGCCCTTCCTCTCTAGTGCGCCCGTATTCTAGTCGCTAGTGGGTGCTGATGGGGGATATTGAGAAGGAAGGGGCACCTTAACTCTCCGGTAAAACTATCCAGGGCAGGTGCAGTGAAATGGTGAACGATATTGGGTGAGCGATGAACCATGAACTTGGAGCCCCCGCAGCTATCCGCTTACCCAGTTTGAATCAAATCATATTGAATCTTATGTTGAAGCATTAATGGAGCCACGTGTGTACTGATAGACATCCTCATCGGTTCGTTGGGAAATTTACGGTTGATGAATGAGCGCATTTTCCGATCATGTGGTAGTTAAACTCTATGAAGAATACACGTGGCTTATGAAAAAGCATGTTCGACTCTGCGATGGATGGATGATCGTCAATTTCGACTTTCACTTCAGGGGGACGCCGAACCGTAAAGTAATAGGGGGATAGTCACGTGTGGCTGTCCATGAGCGGGACTCTGTTCTACGGCCAGCGACACTGATTGTGGCTGCGATGCGTTGGGGGTCTCTTGGCAAGTGCTTCTTCCAACACATTCAGGCCCATGTCGCGTGAGCGAATAGTGCTGAATTGCCAGGATTTCTTGTTTGGGATCGAAGGATGTAGTATAGGGGTATCCCTTATTTACATGAGGGAATTTAAAGAGGGGGAGCACCCCAATGATGGGGTTTCAATTGAACTGCCCCATAGATGGCCGGTCCCCGAACTTCCATCCCTTCAGGGTGAACGTGACGCAGGTGTTCACCTTAGTTCCTGCTAACGCGCAGACTCAGGCCATCACTTCCGGGCACAAATTTACATACCTCGCGTACTTTACCTACTCTCCTGTTAACTGGGTTCCAATACGATCGCGGCAATTCCAGCTCAGCTATTTGTCGGGAGGCGCAACACGTACAAACAGTCTCATATCTCGTTGCAAATCTTTGAAAATATATATGCACATAATAATTCAGGTGAGAATGTATGAACATGCAAGAGAAATGGTGCATATACATAACGTATCTCTTCTAATGACCTTTCGTGAAGCTACGATGTGAGCCACTGGGTGGCGCAATTTGCAAATCACCTGGAAAAGCGGTTGGTCGGGTTTCAAAGCTTTCGCGTGAAGTTTGAGTTGAGCAAGTGACAGTTTCAGTGTGACCTCCAAATAAGCTTCAGGAATATCTCTCGACCTTATTCACTGGGCTCGGCACACAAAACTGATTTGTGGTTGTGCGAGTCGTTGCCCTTCCCCTCATCCCCTCGTTCGCAACATTTGTGCGTTGGGGTTACCAGGAGGCTCAATGGCCTCACTTAACCAGATCCCTGTACAGAGCTCGCCTGCCTATCAAAGGTGAGTTTCATCCCGGTTGTTAGGCGTCGGTCGAGGCTAAATAAGTCCTGCCCGGGCACTGCTGCGCTGTTAACTTCAGTCCGCTTCCGCTCCCCCTACCACCTTCTCAAGAAACTCTCGCTCACGTTGGTGTGTTACCTCCGAACTTTGAACTTGTACCAGCCGTTGCGGCTGCCGCTCCACCACCACCAGCTCTAGGCGCCGATCCTATAGGTCATATTCCTCTCTTGAAATCCCTTCGGGGTCACCCACACGTGGACGCCGCTGCGGTCGATGATAGCTAAAAGCTAGGCTAAACATGGTTTAAGGTAGAGTCTTTCACTGCAGGGTATATACGGGTCTATGCTTAGATATTACTTGGGGTTCGGCTAGCCACCTTCTAAATTAGGGGTTATATGCACTTGTCTCACCTGTTTGTAGCTCTTGCACTCCTTCCAGGTGTTTCCTGCTTGTATATATACTGGTATGAGCTTGTTGTTTTTGTTTGATTCTGGGCCTTTTTATCGTTTTCAATTGCTTTGGGTACGTACATTCTGAATTTACGGAGATCCCCTTCAAAAACATATGCAATATGGATGAGTTTAATTGAGAGCTGGAATTTATACATACACGCGGCCCAATAACAAACTCACCGCAACTTTTATCCGTTCTTAGAACACGTGAGGATTGGAGGATGTACTTCATTCATCCTCCCTTTTCTTCCAACCACAACTCATATATTTCCATTAATGGCACGGAGAATACTGGGCAGGTTGTCGCTTCGATTCCGTGGTACCTACCTAAGCTTACACCTTATTTCAGTGCACCTTAGCTCAGGGATTCACATAACTCAAAAATCTTTAATCATTATGAATGGGGATACACTTCATTTTGCTCTAGATACATGTGTGAGTCATCCTGGTTCGAAGATCACGTTCCTGGATGCGATGATGTCATAATTAGAAGTGAGTTGATGTTTGACCGAGGGCGCCCGGCAGGGTCTAGACGTGTTATTTCTCCCGTTTTGGGGCACCGACACACAACAATCACTGTGCCCGTTCTCCGGCTAAATCTGATTCTTAAGGTGAGGTCCCTCAGTGCCGTATATGCGGGTCTGCGCTTTGACATTGCCTGACATCTGTCCGCCTTATCGATTAATAGTAATATGCATTAGTTTCACCCGTTTGTAGCTCCTGCACTCCTTCCAGGTGTTTCTTGCTTGCATACACACCATCATGAGCTCGCTACTTTGTCTAAAATCTTAATCTCGTATCTTATGTTATTTTCAAGTGCTTTTGTGTGCATTTCTATGCGCTATCGGGGTCACTAATGTGTAGCCCCATGTGAAGTAATTAGGTGCAAGATTGCCCTTAAGCCAAGGTGTGCTGAAATAACTTGCGAGCCAGGGTAGGTACGACCAAATTGGAACGAAGGCGTAACATATGTTTTGTGCTTTCAATAAAGATGTATGAGTCGTGGTCGGAAGGAAACCCCAACAGAAGTACCACGGTTTTTCGTGGTTGGAGATAAGTAGCACATTGTCTACGCCTCAATGCTCTAGGGATGTTTTCGTGCGCGTATGTAACTTCCATTACTTGGCTAAACTCAAATGAGATTTGCACGCAGTTGGTGGACTGTATGCGATGATGACATAATTAAAAATGAGTTGATGTTTGACCCAGAGTGCATGGCAGGATCTAGACGTGTTATTCCTGCTGCTTTGTCGAAGTTTGACAACTACACACAACGACTAATGTGCCTTTTCTCCCGCTGTTTTTCTACTTAACGAAGCTCTATGCGCACTCACCGTCCTCCGACACTCACTGCACCTACATTAGACTCGAAGAATGGTGGAACGACGTGATTTGGCCTCATGTCTAGTTCTGGAGTGCGCTTTATCGTGTCCTGTTGGTTGCGTATCTTACATAGCGTGACTCGGTACGTCGCCATTACTTTGGACACATTATGCCAGCCATCGGATTGTGATACGGGTCCTAGTAAACCTATTCTATTTCCGTGAGTAACACGCAATACCCATTTGACAATTGCCTGATTCGGCACAGACAATATAACCTCCGGATTCTGATCATCGTACGCACGATGACTTCTGGCGAAGGATACGAGCATTGTGGTGGCGCGTAATATCGCGACCGAGCTAGATACCGCCAACGGCGCTCAAGGTATAGTCGAGCAGATTGTTGCCCGTTCCGGTGGTGAGGCCCCCGCGTCTAAAGTAAACACTTGTGTGATAAACTTGGTGCGGCCACTTGCGCGCGTTCTGACTCGTTTAGTAAGAAACGAGGCTAAGACTTTACCCGGGTTCGACTCGCACGTAATCAAGATCGGCATACCATTAGCAGCGGGAAGAACACGCGATGAAAGGAACAATTCCACGCACTCCGATATATGCGTTCACGGAGCGCTCAGCCGAAGAGTTGATAGTGAAAACGGGAGACTGCTTGACGATACCACGTTCAAGACGACGTTGTACGAGCATCGCATGAAAAGGGTTAGGTGAACAAGAAAACGAGATACGCGAGCGCTTAGAGGATGGCTGTGCGTATATAGTAGCGACAGCAACATAGTTAATCTACTCAACCTCGAGCTTCTCCCAGAGTGAGTAGTGATATATTGAGCAACAATTTCTCCGAGGACTAAGGTACGAGCATTTTAGTTGCAAAATTTGCAAAACATACGCCGCAACGAAATGTGGGAGGCAGGACTTCATCTCTCCGTAGATAGCTAGTGGGCCCGGGCTACACCGGATTCCTGCCCACTGGGTATTCAAGAAACCAGTCACAGTGTGTAATTATACTCGGAAACTAAATTGCGGTTTTTAGCGTAAGGGATTTCTTACCGGACATAGCATGTCAACGGGCTAGTGAAAGGAATACGACTCGGACTCTAACCCACCCTCTGTGTGCCTTGTTCCCAGAGAAGATATAGGGTATAGACCTTCTCCGCTCGTATACACGTAAGAAGGGACTGTCACCCGCGCGCGCTCAAGCGGAGAAAATCTATTCCCTGTATCTTCTCTGAGAATCAAGTGCATAGAGAGTGGATTAGAGCCCGGATTGTATTCCTTGTCATTTACCCGTTGGCATGCTAGCTTGTGTCGAGAAATCCTATTATAGTAAAAGCTACAATTTGATTTCCGGGCATAATTATGCACCGTTATTGGTTTATTGAATGTCAATGGGCCACAGCTGCCAGGTCCGAAACACTAAAACCACCCTCCTAACTTTGTGCTTGTGCAAGTCGGTACCCCCTTCTCTTCCCTCATTCTCACCAGAGCGCAAGTTCTGAGCACCGAGCTACCTAAGAACTCAATGGCCCGACGCAACCAACCTACGGTACAAATCCCGCCCACTAATGAAGAGTGAGTCTCATTCTGAACCCCAGGCGCCAGGTCGATGCTAAATAGATCCTGGTGTGCTATCGAATTCAGTCCACTCCCGCTTCCCCCGTCACCTCCTCGAGCGGGCATTGCACATGTCGATGCGCCACCTCCGAACTTTGCACCTCTGCCAGCTGTGATGGCTGGCGGTCCTCCACCGCCACCGCTGGGTGCCGGTCCCATAGGCCCCACCCCGCTCCTACAATCTCTTTGGGGTCATCTACATGTGGGCGCTGCTACGGCCGACGACGATTAGCTTAGGCCGAAGCTCATTTCTAAGGTAGGGTCTCTCACTGCTGTGTATATGCGATATCTATTAGGACATAACTTGACATTTAGCCATCTTCTAAATTAGGGGTTGTATGCACTTGTCTCACCCGTTTGTAGCTCTTGCGCTCCTTCCAGGTGCTTCTTGTTTGCATGAATGCTAGTATAGCCTCGTTATTTTTTCTGGTATCTCAAACCTGGATTTTTACGCTGTTTTGATTATATGAAATATGCATATTTTGGCTTCTTATCAACCTCCTCGATAAGCCCATGCGCTAGTTTCGAAGGTAGTACTAGATATAGTCTCATGCGCAATCATTAGAGATTTTTGAATGGTCCAAGTTTCTGAGCTAAGGTATACTAGTGTCATATGTAAGCTAAGGTTGATGCGACCGAATCAGGATGACCACGTACTACGTATTCTTCGGTGTCTTAATGGTGCTGTGCGAGCAATCGAATGGGGGGACAACCAGGGGTCGCATATATTTTCGTAGTTGAAAATAACAAATCGTCTAAGCCTCGTGCACTCTGGGGCTGAGCTCGTACGCGTGCACAACTTTCACTGCTCGGTTAGATTTAAACGGGATTTGTATATGATGGAATATATGCGATGATGACATAATTAGAAATAAGTTTATACCTGACCGAGGGCGCTTGGCATGGTCCAGACATGTTATCCCTGTCACTTTGTTAAAGCTTGACAACTGCACACAACGACTATGCCTTTTCCCCCTTCTATTTCTGCCCAACGCCGCTCCATGCTCCCTCACCGCCCTTCGACATTCACCACCCCCGCGATTGACTCGAGGAATGGTGTGCACCGAGCTACCTGAAGACTGAATGGCCCAACCTGGTCAAACCGTCGTACAAAATTCATCCGCTAATCAAGAGTACGTTCCATTCCAACCATATGATATCGAGTTGATGCTAAAAAGATCCTGCCCGCGCACTGCTCTGCCGTCGGCTTCAGTTTGCTCCCTCCTCCACCACCTTTTCAAGCGGCCGCTGCTCATGGTGTTGCGATACATCTTAACGTTGCCCCTCTGCCAACCGTGGCGGCTAACGGTCCTCCACCGCCAGCTCCAGGCGCCGATCCCATAGGTCACACACCACTCCTACGATCTCTTTGGGGTCACCCACATGCGGACGCTGCTCCATTCAATGACGGTTAAGGGCCAGCTGGAATTGATTTTAACGCAAGAGCTCTCACCGAGGTACATATGTATGATCTGCACTTAGATGTCACTCGATATCCAACTACTCCCCAGGTTAGAAGTTATATGTACTGGTGTCACCTGATTGCAGCTCTTGCGCTCCTCCCAGGTGCTTACTGCTTGTATAAGCGCCATTACGAGCTTTAATCTTGTTTAATATCTCAACTTATGGGTTTATGCTATGTTCAATTGCTTTAGATATGCACCTCCCGCTCCAACATGAATTCTCTTAAAATTTTATGCACTAGACTCTGGGTATTGGGGTTGACAAAGAATATAGCTCAATACATAGTGGTTGGAGACGTTTGAGTAGGGCAGATTCTTGAGTCATAGATGGCTGAAATAAGACGCGGCCTCAAGGAGATACGACCGCGTTAAGTGTGAGAGTTAGGGTTGAAAGGGAATGACGGACAGAAATCACACGGATTTTTGTAGTTGAGGGGGGTCGTCTAGGCCTCATGTACCAGGGATGTGTAACCTCAGCGCTCGGTTAAATTAAGTGATATTTGTATGTATTTGGTGGACTGTATGCGACGATAACATAATTAGAAATGAGTCGATGTTTGGCTACGGCGCTTGGCAAAGTCTCGACGTTGGCGCCTACTAACAACGCCCATCGCTTTTCTTTCGCTCTCTTTCTGCCCAACGAGGCTCCTACAACTAGCTCGAAGAACGGTGGAACGATGTGAATAAACCACATGTCTAGCTCGAGAGTGCACTTATCGTGTCTTTTGGGTTGTGTATCTTATACACCATGATTCGGTACTAGTACATCGGTGCTGCTCTGGATATATTCTGCCAGCCATTGACCTACGGTACAGGCCGTAGTAAACGTATCTCACTTCTGTAAGTAACATGGAACCTACATTTAACACCGCCCAACCATCCCCCGCACATTCGTTCACGCCCGACTCGCCACACCGTCAAACGTCCGCGCACTATACAGCAGCGCCAACGTACTTGCGTGGCTGGGTTGCTCCAGATACTTCAAAGGAAGCCCAATGTGCATGGATACTTGGTAATCGGTCGGTACCATTTCGTTTATCCTTCCCGACGTGCTCGGCTATCACACATAAACACCAACTGTCGATTCGAAGTCTATAGGACTTACAGAACAGCTCTAAACTATTATAGCGATTACCACAATGCACTATTTGGTCTCCCCTCTCGAGTACGCTCGTATTCTAGTCGCTAGCAGGTGCTGCCAGAGTATGTTTAGAGGAAAGGGGCGCTTTAACCCCCCGGTAAAACTGTCCGGGGCAGGTGCAATGAAAAAGGCGAACAATACCAGGCGAGTGATGAGCCACAAACTTGGAGCTCTACGCAGGTGGGTGCGTAACCGAGCCGTTTATCGTCCGCCCGCTATTAGATCAGTTTAAACTTGATTAATTGAATATGCGCGTTGAATTATGAATGGAGCCACGTATGCACTGATAAACACCCTCATCGGTTTGCCGGAAAATTTTTACGGTTGATGAGCTCGCACGCATTCCTAGCTCCATTCATTCGAAGAAACATATGCGTGACTTGTGCGCGAGTGTGTTTGGCTGATGATGGATGAACGATTGTCGATCCTAGTGTCTGAGGAAAACGCGCCCCCGAGCGGTAATGTGCAAAAAACCATAATAGGGGGAGCAGCCATAATAGGGGTATGACCAGTCACGTGCGGTTGGCCATGGTTGGGAATCTGTTCTACGGCCAGCGACGCTAATTATGGCCGCGGTGTCTTTGGAATCCCTCAGTAGAAGCTTCCTCTAAGACCTTCAGACTTATCGTTGGGTGAGCGGATAGTAGCGAGCCGCATCTGCCCGGGCATCACGAAAACTCCTTGTTTAGAATTAGATATTATAGGGGCTGTTTCCACGAGGTCATTTTGAGAGGGAGAGTGCCCCCAATCATGTGGTTCTATTGATCTGCGCCACTGATGGTCAATCCTGCATTTCGTTCTCTTGGTCAAACGAGATGAGGTATTTTATCTGGCTCTGGCTAACCACAACCGACGCTCTAAAACCCAAGTCCAGCCCACTTGTATCATTTGCTATTCCTACTCTCCCATCAGCCGGGTTCCGAGCACTTCCAATACGGACAGATTCAGCTGTTTATCAAAAGGCACAACATGTACAAGCAAAACGCCTAGAAAAGCAGTTGATCACATTGCATAGCTTTAGTGTGAAGTTAGAGACCTACAAGTGACGGTTTCAGTGTGACCTTGTATTCAGCTTCGGTAATATGCTCACTAGACTGAGAACACATAATTGACCCTCCTATCCTTGGGCTTGTGGGAGTCGGTACCCTCCCCCTCTTCCCTCGTTCTTACTAGAGCCCGACGTTTGTGCGTTGAGTAGCCAAAGGATTTGATGGCTCAACAAAACCAGCCTACTGTACAAGGACCGTTCACCAATCTGGAGTGAGTTCCATTCCGAATCTCAGGCGTCGGGTTGACGCTGAAAAGATCACTACTATGCTTCCAACTTCAGTTCACTCCCACTTCCCCTGCAACTTTCCCAAGTGGCACTTGCTCAGATTGGTGTGCCACCTCTGAGCTTGGCGCCCCTACCACTAGCCTTAGGCGCCAATCCCATGGGTCATACCCCCCTCTTAAAATCTTTTCGAGGTCACCTACACATGAACGCTGCTATATTTGATGGCGACTAAAGGTTAGGTTGAACGTGGTTCGAAGGTAAGACCTCTCACTGTCGGGTATATGCAGGGGTTGTGCTTAGATATTATTGGTGGTTAGCCGCCTTGTTAAATGCACTGGTCTCACCCGTTTGCAGCTCTTGCGCTCCTTCCGGGTGATTCTTGCTTGTATACGTCATAGTGTGAATGAGTTACTTTGTTTAGTATCTCAATTCTAGTATTTTATATTGTTTTTGATTGTTGTGGAGATGTGCATCCTGAAATTGTGTTGGCCCCCTCAAAAGTCTATGCAATACGGTTAAATTTTATTGAACACTAGAATTTGCAGATGTACACTACCCGGAAGCAAGCTCCGCCCCACCACGAAAAGCATTATCTGGCGGTGTACTGTCTTTAGTCGCGGAATCCGAGCAATTTTCGAGCAAAATTCATACAAGTCCATTAAAGGTGCGGAAGGATACGTATGAGCACTTCACCCTTATTTGGCCGTGTCTTCTTCAACTCAGGAACCCACGCCACCTAAAGGCCCCTATTCGTTGCGCACGAGGCAATACTTCACATCGTCTTCAGCGAAAGCGAATTGTAAATTACGGACTGGTCCTTGTATGCGGTGATGACATAATTAGAAGTGATGTTTGACCGAGGGCGCTTGGCAGGGTCCAGACATATGTTATTTCTGCCGCTTTGTTGAAGCTTGGCAGCTACACGCAACGACCACCGCGCCTTTTTCTTCCCTTCTTTTCTGCCCAACGACGCTCCGTGCGCCCTCACCGTCCTTCGACACTCACTCTACTACACCACACACTAGTTCATCCTCTCTGATATGAGGTACTCGTTGATTGCGTCTACCGCCGCTGCGGTTCTCTCGCTCTCCCCGCTTGTTGCTGGAAGGAACCATGCGCATGAGGCGTATCTCCAGGTATGAAAAAACGCGTTTGTTTCTCTGTTTTCAGTGGATTTTTGTTCATTTGGAAAATGTTCTAGCGTCGCCAAGCTGCACTCTCCTCCTCGGCCCCTGTCGCGGCTTCATCTGCTGCACCTACTGCCTCGAGCTCTGTAGCAGCTGCGAGCGCTGCCCCTTCTTCCGGAGCGGCCACTAGCTCCGCGTCTGCGCCAGCTGTGACCAGCGCTCCTGCTACTCCTGCCACCGCGTCCAATAATGATATCCCACCACTGGAGCAAATTACTATGGGCGGACCCGTTCAGCCCGCGGTTCCTTTGACCAGCACGTACGCAGCTGGAGCGACTCCTCCTGTCAAGGGCGCTATCCCCCTCCCAACAGGTTTGTTCGGCTTCTGTTCCCCTCCTAAAAAGTGATTAATGTGTGTTCTTCTGTTTGTTATTAGCCGCCCTTAAGGTTGCCGATTACCCCACCATGGATAAGGTCCCCCCGATCGACTCGGCTGAGGTGAAGCAGTGGATTGCGGAGGTTGCTGCCAAGAACCCGAACATCCCGTTGATCAGCCAGACTGTAGATGGGTCGTGTGCGAGTGATCCCGCCTTGGCTGCTAATGGCACTGCGGTATGTACTGTCATGACACGAGCTGGCGTGGCGCGTTCTAACTTGTTTTTTTAGACTGGGAACTGCTGGTGGACGTGCGGCGGATGTACGAGGGAGACGGATATTACTGTTTGCCCAGACAAGTTGGCTTGGGGCTTGACGTAACTATATTATTTGTGGCCAAGTGTTCCTTTGCTAATTTTAGTTTCAGGTACGATGATGGCCCATCGCCTTATACCCCTAAGCTTCTCACATACCTCGATCAACACTCTCTTAACGCCACGTTCTATGTTGTTGGTTCTCGTGTTATTTCCCGCCCCGAAATTGTACAGTATGAGTATATGAAGGGACACGAGGTAAGCGCATTCTGGAGCGCGTTTTATGTCGTTACTGATCATGTTTGATATAGCTCGCTGTGCATACTTGGTCTCACAGTGCCCTTACTACACTCACTAACGAGCAGATCATCGCTGAGCTTGGCTGGACTCGCAAGGCTATCAAGGATGTCACTGGTACGCTTAGAACTATCAGGCGCTGTTTTCTGGTCTAACACGTTGTTTAAGGTGTCACGACCTTGACTATGCGTCCCCCATACGGTGATATCGATGACCGTGTCCGTGCGATTGCCATGGCTATGGACTTGACTCCCGTTATCTGGACTGGGTAAGTACACTCATCGTCGGTCTGTAATTGATCTAACCCCTCTCTTTTAGTGTTGGCCAAGATGAGTTCGATACTTCTGGTACGCATTTTCGATCGTTTTATGAGATTTCTTTTACTAACCTTGTGCTATAGACTGGCGTATCCCCGGAGGCACTGCCAACGGAACCTCGTCCTACGCCGCGTTCAACAAGATCCTTACCAAGGCCACCACTCTCGACACCGGCTTCATCGTCCTCCAGCACGACTTGTACCAAGAAACCGTTGACCTCGCCGTCGGATACATTCTCCCCGACGCGCTCGCGCACGACCCCAAGTTCGCTCTCTCCAGCGTCAACCACTGCTTGCACAAGCCTCTTGAAGATGCCTACCTTGAGACCTTGACTACCTCCTCGGGTTCGAGTGGAAATGGAACGACCTCGGGCGGAGGATCGGGTTCGTCGTCGTCTGGATCCAAGTCTGCGAACGCCACTGCTAGTGCTACCCCTGGAGTGAGCGGAGCTGGAAGGAGTGTGGATATCGGTGTGGGGATGAGTGTTGTTGGAGCTGTTGCGATGCTTGTGGGGATGTTTGCTTGAGAGGGCTGGGCGTTTTTGTTTTATTTTACACTCGTTTGAGTAATGTCATGGTTTTGTTTTTTCTCGATCTATCTGTTAGATGTTTGTGTGCATATAATCGTATGACTGTTGTTTTGCTCTCGAGAACTGTGCCCGAGTTAAACGGCTGAGAAATGGCACACGATCGATTTGTTCCCGAAGATGGTTGCGCTAGTCTTTTCTTGCTCAGCGCTTATGGTCTTGGTTAGGACCGGGGATGGAGGCCGACGAATTCAGATCACGTGACTCATCGGTCCAAGCGCGTCAACTTCTTCCATCCAACGTCGCGTCGCATTGATCAAAGCCTTTCTACCCAGTAGTTGGCGCAACGAATCGCACTAATTCCGTTGAAGCGTTAAAAACCTTGCGTTGTGAGTTCGTTGGCTGTTCTTACCAATCGGTTTACTTATTTACTTATCTAGTTTGGTGGATCCCTCGTGCGCCACATCTGATTCCGTTGGCCACTTGTCTCACAACTCCAACCACACCCGCTAGACCGATATCTGGGCATCATAGCTACGCCCTTCAGGTATCTCGACGAAGCGAAACTATAATCAACACCCGGAATGTCTAAAATCTCATCGTTCAAACGTGACTGGGATGGCGAACCCCCTGCCGCGCCTCCCACCAAGCTGGATGTGGAAGGAGAAACCACTCCCCCTCCTGCTCCTGCACCGGCGCCAGTCCCGAAACCAGGAGGATCTTCTCGGTTTGCCACCATCATGGCTGCGCTGCATAGTTCGGGGTTGGAGAATAAGGCGAGCGGGAAGATGACGCCCACGCCCGAGCCTTGTTCGGCTACGAG
>JANWGL010005796.1:0-15651 GCA_025200755.1 Ceratobasidium sp. C01 | reverse complement strand
TTCCAGGTTTGCTGATGCAGTGTACGGCTGGTTAACTTTGTTTCATGTTTTATGTTTTTCCCATAGTTATGCCTTCCATCGGGATCCTCAACCGGATGAAAAGGTGCTATGCCGATCACACTCGTGGGTATTAGCGTCAGCGCCGAGAAGGCTGTTTGATTGGGAAGAGATCTTAATGGAGGCTCAAGAGGTTTCTCAACGTCTTGAGATTCAACTAGACAATATCATATTCTGTAACTCCATTTTCTTTTCCGATACCAGCAAAGCTAACTGATAATGTCTGACAAGGGTGCGGTACCATTGGCTGGGTGACGCTACGTCAGCCTGGGGACACTCTCTCGGATAAATTACCAGCTATCCTCTACTACCACTGGAGTCCTAGCTCCCATCACCCCAGAGCAGCCGAGGGCTTCTTTTCCGCGTGTAAGACTCCTGACTCTGGTGTTTGGCAGGATGGATTTCGTCGACGAGGCTGGGATATTAGTTATGATTTGTGAGTAGACTGGTTTGTTCGAGGATACATTTTGACACCTTTTTAACCACTACATGCCGGGTTTTGGGCATAATTTCTAGTTGGATCCAATTTTATGAAATGCGCAATGACTGGGGTCGTATGTACGAGAAGGAGCTAGAGAAGAGCATGGTGGCTATGCCTGGACGTTACTCCAGTCCGGACATTGAGCAGATCTCGCAGTGAATCTTGCCCTAGAGCTGTAGAATACATGCGATTCAGCAACGCTCTTATCTATGCTAGTTGCCAAAACATTTTTGATCGGCACAAGAGCATTGGATATTGACATCAATGTGTATGAGTATTAGGTAGGCATATGTTTGGTCACCAATGTCCAATGCCTATGAGAAGCGACCCACGACGCAGAACAAAACGGGTCGACGAAACTAGGCGTGATACTCACAAGACAGTGTTCAGACCAGCAAGCTGCCGAAAGGAGCGGATGTGCAGTGAAGCCACTATAGAGGGGCCAGGGTGAACAGTCGTATGATGTCGCACGCGACTGATCGAACCACTGATTTCTTTTTAAAATATGGTTGTGTTAACCAGGGCAAGGTTTACGCGACGCAATGACACACCACACAGTCATCGCCATCACTAACTGGTAGGCGAGGAAGGTTTAGACTGGGGATGAAGGGTTGGGCGACTGCGAGGCTAGTTTGAGTCTGAGCGGGGTCTGGATCATGGCAAGCTTAGAAGGTGGAGGGTTGTTCTAGGAATTGGGTTCGCGTTGATGATAAAATTTGACAAGAAAAATTCATAACTAATCTATAGGAATCAGACAAACAAGGACCGCCCTGAGTTTATAGAACGCCAATGTGGACCAGGCAGTGTGCTGGGGCGGTGGAGATTGTTCTCCTCGTAACGGTAACATGGCAGGTTACATGGATATTACGTTAGCCGGTCTTTTATGCGCATTGACTTGACTCCCAGAGCGCCGGAATCCTTTGCTAACAAGCGTCATGCCGAGGATATCAAACATAGTACCGCTTCCGGGTGTATCTGAGCTTGAGACTCTGGTGGGGAGCTTTGTTAGACGCCTAAAGGTACGTAGTTCGATCTCCGCTGCGTCAGGTGTTGACCATAACAATAGGATGAAGAGTTTGCTCAGGACAAGCGCACTGCACTCTCCAAGCGACTCGAAGGGCTGTTAGAGTGCGCGAAACGGCTAGAGAACCACGAGGAGCTAATTCGGTGCGTATCACGACTACTGTGCCATACTGCAATTTCAAGCTATATTGCCACGTAGCCAGCTACTGGAGATCCAGAAGCAGTTGCTGGCAGCCGATAGCTCGCGCTCGCGACTCGGGATCCGAGATGCACGACGCAGACTTGCGATCTGGGATGAGCTGAGCGCCAAGCTAGATAAAACGATGGAAGTGAACATGGTATGTCTGTCGCAGTGCTGCCTCAGCAATAGCTCACTCTCGCGACCAGTTGAACCTAATGGCACAAACTCAGCAAGTAAACTCGCGCTTGAGAGAACGGAAGGTACCAAGCTCCCGTATACACCTACTCATATGCTGAAAGAGTAAAGATCAAGATTGTCAATGGCTATGACATCGCGAGGCAGGTTCAGATTTGGAGGTCGTTCCCAGCTCCGTTCCCACAATTTTCGGATTCATTCTCCCGATTTTCAGGTTTGCCCTTCTTTCAGGCGCCGCGAGAAGTCACGGCAACTCTTCGGGCTGGTCTTTCGAGGCATCGAAGTCATGCACGTTTTGCCTGCAGACTCCAGAGATCGTGGTGCCATCGAAAAAGAATTGAATGTCCGGATCTGGTCGACTAGTAATGACAATCTTCAGCCAACGAACCAACTTCGACATCTGATAGAGGTATGCGAGCAGATGTCTGCGACTTTCGATCGTTCCGCATTCGTCCAGCGCATCGACAATCACAATCATATTGGTAGGTGGAGGTACCTGGGACAGTGTCTGCAGAGGACCTTTGACTAAGCTGTCGTACTGCATCTGGATAGGGGACGTGCATAGTCGAGGGTCGCCTTGGATTGCTTCCCCAACGGATTTAGCGTATCCTGGGTGTAAAAAAGCTAGTCCATAGATGATCGTGGCGAGGACCTGTTCGGGGTTACGGCGGTCCGAGCTATCGCGCTTGCAAAAGAACTCGGCCGCCAGTAACTTTCTACTGTCAAGCTCCTGACAGACGGATGTTGCAATCGAGCTTTTTCCAAGTCCCGCATGCCCGTGCACCCAGAGTAGACTCTCAGACGTATCCTGTCGGTGAGACCAACGTACAATCTCCTCAATAATCCCGCTACGCGTTCCCGAAAGACAGGCACGCGTGGAGTCGTATCGGGCGGAGCCGACCGGTCCCAGTTTTTCTAGTGATGCGCGTTGAGCTAATAGATAGTCGTCAGCTTATATACAGGTTAACTGGCGAGGATATTACTTGCCATTTGTAAGCAAGACTTCGTGTACAGCATCCACTGTCTCGTGTACGGCGCCCACCGTCTCGAAGGTCTGGACGACCAAGCCCCTATCGAAGTCCTCGGCGAGGTTCCGAAACTTGACCAGCAGATCTTGTACTTGGTCCTGAGCCCTTGAGCCCACGACCGCGCGCAAGCTTTGCACTATAACATATTCGAGGTTATTTCGCACTTCGAAAGAAGCCTTTGGATGCTCACCAGGTCCTCCGTCCGACTTGTATCCGATGACAAACCTCGAAGCGTCCTCGATTAGATTCAGCAGAGCTGTAATGGTGCCCTGGAGTTGAGGCACTTTCACCGCCTTCTCAACTTGTTCTATATGCGGAAGCATCCTGGCTAAACCAACGATCAGCGTCTCAACGTTTGCGTCACACTGTTCCTGCTGTTCGAGGATCTACAGCATCGAGTGAATACATCACTCGTTGAAATGTTTAGGGCAACGTTTTTTTTACTAACCTGCCATGCCACGTCGCACACGCCAAACACTACTTTGGCAGTGGTGTGGAGCTGCGAACGCGGAAGCGGGTTAAGTATGATATCCAAACATGTAGCGAAGAACGATCACCTCAGACATTGCTTTGCCAAATTGAAGAATTGTCTTGAACGCCTGCCGGGTTGAACCCAGCCTTTCCAGTAGTCGAGTCTGTTTCCCTTTCGCCTGAGCTTGGGCGAGAACATCAGCGGGTGCTTGTTTAGCCTGAAAACAAATGCGTTAGTCTGATTTCATGTTCTGTATCGACTCGACTCACGGCTTCAGGAGTAGGAAATGACAAAACTACTGCGAATTCTTTAGTGTCGAACTCTACGTAGGATTAATATCATGAGCGTTGCGTTGCTTCAAATTAAACAGGATAGTTGCCTCACCAAAGTTTGCCTCCGTCTGGTCGGAGACTGTCGACACGTCGTACTCCAGTGTACCAACACGTTTGCGTCCCCAAAAGTGCCCCTCATACACTCGCAGCTCCACCCGAGAATTAGGTTGAACGTCACTACGTGTCAGAAGACAATCGTGTATAACAAGGTCATGTCGAATATGAAGAGATTTCCTACCAGGGTATCACCAGATCCCAGGATAGCGATGCACCTCGCTTGATAGGCGCAAGTCGATGAGCCACCGCTCCGTCAACCAGGATCTTCAACCCGATATCATACTTGGAAGTTCCTGGCTCGAGTTTGATTTCTAATTTACAGGGTCAAGGGGAGTTACAGTGGTACATACTCGAACTCGATACTAACTTTCGATACGATGCCGAAATCCCATTGGACGTCCCCCAGTATTGTGAGACGACATGGCGAGTGACGTCGAGCAGAATTAATTCTTATAGCGATCCAAGAAGATGGTGGGAGCTTGCAAGGAGTTTATCGCGGTAGCAAGGGAACAGCGAGGCACAGGCGAGGACTGAGTCCCTGAATTTGAAATATGACTCACCTAAATGAGCGCCTCGTCAAAAATCTCCACTTGCAGCTCACGAGCACCGCGGTCGGCCTCCCTCGTGACGCCATTCTCTACGAGATGGAGATTGAAGGGCAATCATTCCTCTTCAGCAGCGCTCCAATAGCAGTAGCAGCTTTCCAAACAAATTTTGGGGAGTTTGTTCTCAAGGGCCAATGCGTTCCAATCATCTTTGAGCCGTGCCCAGTAACTTCCGATCCCGAAAACTTTATCTCTTTGCGTCTCCCTGAATCCGAAGATTGCTGAATAACGGGGACATCATTTATGTTTTCTGGGTCTAGCCAATACGCCGCCGCGGTGAAACCCAACAATTAGCCAATCTCATGCTTACCTTTCGCTCCATAACGATTGCTCGCCAATGTGTCGAATACGGCGCCTAGATTGACTGCACCCCAGGTTTGTTCCAACGGTTCGATCGGAAACTTACTCACCGTCTCAAATGTCGGCGCTACGGGCATCTCGCCCAGGTACACCGCCCGGGAAGACACATGAAGCCAGTGCTGGGGCTCGCACCGGTCCGATCGACGCGATAACCCCACTAACTTGTTCTGTGTAAGCTGCCAAGCCAATTCTCTTGCATCTTGGCGTCAGGCCTGCCGAACTCTCTTCAAGCTCTGCCGCAGCTCGTAACCCCTGGCTATTCCTTCCTCTCTATCTCGGTAGCTTCCTCAGAGTCTAGTCAGTTAGCTGGTGTATTCAGCCACCCCCACCTACCTTATACTGCTGCACTATGCTATTTCCGTTTCCCGCTTTCTCTCTCCCTCTCTGTCGTCAATTTCGCCCTCCTGTTGTGTGACACACCCTGTACATTCGTCTTACGTCGTACCATAGGGCTATGCCTCGCCACGTCTATAACATCTTTGATTTCACAACAACAACTCCAATCGCTGCGACACTGCGTGGAACTCAGAACCTAGTCACGCTCTCAGATTTGTTCAATCTGGCGAGTGTTCCTGGTACGTCTGTAATTATTACCCCGACGGCTCTCCAGAGAAATTTACCCTTCCATCGGATTACTGAGTGGCCCTCCTATCGGAGGCGTTATCCTTGATAATTCGGGATGGCACGCCCTGGCTGCGTATAGCGGAGCAATTCAGTTTTTTGGAGTGTGGTGTATCTAATATGGTGAGGTTCTTTCAATAATCAAATAAGATATACATAATTTAGACGGGTGGCTCGCTTGTTTGCCCGAGTTTGAAACACTCTAGAATGCCAAAGTAGCCATAGAACCGCTTGATTCCTTAATTGGCTAATAATTTAGAGGCGTTGATATCGAATGTTAACGAGTGTTAATGAGAGCAAGACGAATGTAAAACATACTATTATGAAGCAGCGTGCGCAGCTGAGATATTGATCAACGAAGCATGTTCATTACTAGGCCCCGATTACATGACGCCGATTTGCGGAACTTGGGTTTGAACTTGGTTGACTCGAGATTTACAAATTGAATCAAGATTGAGACCCAGAAGCTGAGCGATTCTTGCCCGATCCAATATTCAAACAAAATGTATCCCTTCGGGAGGGTGTTGACCTCGCGTATTCGACCGCTCTGGAATCAGTATCTTTCATGCATATACCTCTACAGAATCTACCCGTTTGAGCTAAATAATTAAACGGGCATGGGGTGTACGAGGATACTAAACAAGCGGGAGCGAGGTGAACTAAATATCTTTTGGAAGGCTTGGTTGGTCCGAGCGAAAATGAATAATACGCTGGAGGAAGGTGCTGGGATATGGCGCCGAGTCAAGGGAACGGGCCTGAGCAAAGGGCATACTAATTAACCTAGCGCAGGGCCTAACCATCGTTCTTAGCATGTAACCCCACGGGAGACCTGTTGCACTGAAATCAAACGAAGCTTTAGAGTGCCTATTATTTCCAATGGTGGCTGTGCTAATTGTCTCATTGGGCGTTCTACGCATGTTCACCACACCAGTCCCCCAGCCATGAGGCAACTTGATCTAAAACGTACGCCTGAATTTTTGGTTTGAAATAATCCATTTATATGTCATGTATTGCTTTGTTTTATCACGCAGGGCCGTTTGCCGCGCAAGAGCCAACACTTGAGGCTTCTCGTGCGATAGGGCTGAACACGCAGTATCCAACTAGAACATTGACTTGCATCTCGGGCAGTTGTGCCCTCTGAGATCCTTCCAATTTGATCCTCGGGCATTCCCCCGCGTAGCTGTAGTGCGTAGTGGATTTTGAATTAATACGTCTGATACACTCACCCCGTGTAGCATTCTCGACTTTGACAGTGACTCACCTACAACAGTCCTTCTGCGGGCTCCTTGCACCGTAGCCCGTTCAAAGGGGTCCCAAAACGTACAATCCCGCTGAAATACTAGCACAAATCTGAAGCGCATGCGTATGCACCGGGCATCGCTGCCCGGGAAATGCTTACAGGATTGAACGCGTACGCAGCGCACTTTTGTATAAAATACACCATGAATCTTACCCAAGAGTACCCATCTCGTTGCTCGAACTCCACCATTTGTTCTAAATTCTACATACGCTTTCACAATGGCCCCTCGTATCCTGTTCGTTTACACTTCTGCCGCCAAGAATCTGACTGGTGCTCCTTCTGGGTGGTTCCTCCCAGAGGCTGCTCACCCCTACTATGTCCTCCATGAGTAATTTTAAGCCAAATTTGAACCATTCGCGGACAATTTGCTAACATCCGTGTAGAAAGGTAGAAATTGACTTCGCCGCCCCTCAGGGGCCGAATCCCCCCGTTGATCCATTGTCGGTCACCTCATTCAACGACGAGGAAGGTGCTAGGTTCCTGGCAGATCCAGTAGTAAAACAAAAGCTCGCAAGCGCAAAGAAGATCTCGGAGGTGGATCCCTTTAATTACGATGGTATCTTCTACATTGGAGGGTGAGCCAGCGTCTTTTGTTTCAGCTCGCTTAGATCTAATGTTATTTCGATAACAGACAAGGCCCCATTATTGACTTGGCTTATAATCCCGAGAACGATAAGTTAGCTAACGCCGTGAGTAATCGAAGACTTTTTCACTTGCTTAATATACTTACGCAAAATAGTTCTATCGTTCTGGGAAGCTCACCACTGCTGTCTGTCACGGGACAGGGTATGTCACGTATTTACCTAGATCGAAAATACGAAACTAAGACCTTTACCATAGAGCACTTTCCGGCGTTACAGATGCTGAAGGAAATAGCATCTTCAAGGGCCGCACCATAACTGGATTCTCTAACAAGGAGGAAGAATCCATTGATGGAGTCGCTGGCGTGCCCTTCCTTCTCGAGGACCGTGTAAAGGAGCTAGGAGGAAATTATGTCATGGCTGACGAGGCTTGGGCGGTATGTTACCTTGAATACTATATGGGATGGCGCAGCAACTGATGCATATACCCCGTAGCCCAAAGTGGTAGTAGATGGGAAAGTTATCACCGGTCAAAACCCAGCTAGTGCCAAACCTATTGCTAAGGCAATTCTCAAGGCCCTTCTCGCCTAGCTTCTTGAATATATAATACCGCTAAGGCGTTTTTTGTATACGCGTAATGAATGTGTGCCTTGATATAACTGCGCTATGCATCAAGAGCCACTCTCGTTACGCATAAAACGGATATCATTCTGCTTAGTAAGCACCATATCCATCCATCCGATCAAGACGAGCCACCGCTTGACTTCTAGCCGGTGTAGGATGGATGGGGTGCCTTGGGCGGCGTTGATGGTGAAAACGAGGGTTTCGGAGGAATTTCAGCTTCGGACACGACTTTAAAGATTCGGTGGTCAGGCGAATGACAACGAGGCTTTTCATTGTGTCGCCCATGGAGGCACCGTCCCCTCGACCCCTTTTCGACGTATCGCATGGCACACCCGAGTTTACACTGAGAGTTGATATTTGTTTGTGCATATATAAACAGGGCGAGACGTAGCTTAGCTAAACTTCGGGTGATCACATCTGCTTGAAGTTGGCCAAAATTTCAGAGTGGGCCAGTGGGAGCCCCTGGTGACAACCCCGGTTTGGGGACCTCGAATCCTCCCGCATACAGCCAGATAAATTTATCTAACGCATTCTGTTCGAACTTTCCACACTTGTGTTTCTTGATTTAGCAACAAATGTAGTCCAGGAGACCAATGATCCGTGGTAGAGAGAAAAGCATACTGTTGTATTTTAGCGATAGATCAGCTCTACAGGAGCTCTAGGATGATCGAAATGAGTCACATCAGATCAAGGTCAAAATATGCATCTGCGGCAATGACGGGCTTGCCAGGGGTGTGCGGTGAAGCATGCGGAGTCTTCGAGAGGAGGGAAACTAGAATTCAGGGTCCCATTGGCAATCTCGATAAGATAAGATTCTATCACTATCTTACATGTTCGCCCCTATTTTGGACGCTTGAACACAACCACCACCCCGCCCCGCAAGACAAGTCCTCAAGCCGTCCTCCCACTTCAACACAAATGTCTGCTCTTATGGATAGTTTTCCTCCGCGCTACGCCTCACGCTCGTACACGTCTGATTCGGATTTGGAGTTACCCCAGCTTTCCGGAAGTCAGACCGAGACGGAGAACGATACGCCTCCGGAGACACCTATGCGATTGAAGACACACTTGGAGAGCTCAGGAATCTATTCTGGTCTCAAGAATGGTGCTGGCCATATTCTGGGTGGTTTAGACGTAATTGGTTGTTCGGCCGCCGTCCCACCTCCCGTACACGTCATCCAGCCTTTGTCGCTCGCTACTCCTCACCCGACTCGTCCATATTTGAACCCGCACCGCCCTTTTGGAGTTATGGGCTACGAAGAAGACTGTGGATATGATTCTGAGCGCGAGGGACGAGGCGCAGCTCGACCAACACTTATACGCTTCCGGTCTTTTCGTCGCGGCACGGAAGGCGCTTCGAGGGCTAGTTACGGGGGACCCGAGGTAGATTTTTCGGAGCCGGAGGTCTCATTCGTATCTAGGGAAACGTGTGACCTAGTCTCTTCGCCCTTGAGCACTCCTAAACTCGCCGGGAAACCATTCCAGGAAACTAGTCCCTCCCTTCCTAACCGCCCTCACCACCCTTCTCCTATCGATATTATTTCGCTGGGCTCTGCGCTTCAATTATCTACTCTGAACGAGGATTCGGCGACGAGACATGACGACAACTCTGGACATTCTGGGAGTACGTTGAGCTCGATAAAGGATATGTTATCTTCGCCAGACCTGGATCCAGAGGCCCTTCAACGTGGTCTGGCAAGCACTGGTGTTCCATTTCGAGTCTACAAGGATCGTAGGAATCGTGCAACGGGTCTGGGTCTTGGTTGGCCGTCCGGGCTTTGGGGGGATGAACGGAGGATCCCAACTGTGGTCCCCGCTAAAGCTATCAGTGAGTTCTGTTATATGATACCTCGGTCTATACTGATAGGAAAACCTTTGTAGATCAACCGTTGACGCAGAATCCAGCGCTTCCCAAAGCGCCCGAAATTGGCCCAATGGAGCGGGAAGACGATGATATGTCCCCCCTCAGCTTGCCTATTCCAATGTTTTCGCATTCGGGGAGCAGCTACTTTGACAACACTGGTCTCTCTGTTGGGGCCTCATCGGACATGATAGCAGACAACATGTTGGGGCTCAAAATCTGATGGACATGGGAACGACAGATCAGTCATTCCCCATAAACGGCGGACCGTTTTGCGGCGGGTATTTTGGACGGTTGTGGTCCACGTCATTTTCAATTGGACTATTTTGGACTCGCCGACGAGTTTTCTTTTGTAAAATAGAGACAGATCAACAATCTAAAAAATTGTGGAATTCATATTGTGCTTCGAGGCTGGGTTTTGATGTAAAGTTTATCTTCATATATGCGGTTTATTACATAACATCCCCAGTTAGGCATATTTCAAGGTGAAAACGCAAAGAGTAAACGAATGCTCCTTAAAAACGATAGGCTTTCCTGCTTCCCACTTCTCAGTCGTCTGGGTCACTCCAACCGCGTCCGGAGTTTGCAACGTATTGACCGCGCCGAGGTCCGCCGCCCATACCTCATGTTTCGTGTAAGTGGCCTGGACACTCGAGCGTGTCGTCGGTGCGCCGTGCGCCGTTTCCGGGAACCTCAAAACTGCTCCAAGAGCTAGCTCGGGATGACGGTTGACCACCGCCACGCGAATGCTAGCCTCGTCTTTGCCTTCGACGTATACTGCACTGGCGTCGAGGTATGGCTGAGGTCCCGCAACATGCTGAGACCAGGTTGGGTGGGTAGCGTCGTTGAAGGTCGGAGTTGTTCCCGTAAGAGCGAGTTGGATGGCGGTACCGTGGCGCATGTGCGTAGCGAATAGGTGGTATGGGTGCCAGATCGTCTGAAGGATGTGACCTGTTGGAGTGGTGATAATCTGTAGGTAGGGGCGCTTAATTTAAGGTCATCAATCCGTAATAATGTGACAAGCTTACTGGTGAAATGACGTTGACAGATTGAGCGATGCAAGCTATCGCAACGTGGTTCGCTTTGCGAATGAAAACGTTCATCCAGCTGGCGATGGCCAGAGCATCGGACAAATCGTATATTTCTATAAATAAAGGTCGGCTTTCGGACGCAAGTCGAATTTATATGACTCACGTTCTAGACCATTTTCGGGAGTTCCTTTGACGAAATCCCATGCCTACGAAGCTGTTGAGACGGTGATATAGCTAAACTCTATCTGGAGGTGACTTACATTCCATTCGTCAAATGCGATTTTGATTTGCTTGGTGACGTTTTGTTCAATGCGCTATAAGCAGATACTGGTTAGACGCATAGTTTAACGGTGTTTTTAGTTACTTACCGCCAAGTCAACTAACCCAACACAAACGTCGATGGCCTTTTCGGCACTGCGTAATCCATTAGTTCTAGTTGAGTGGGATTTCTAGATAAATTGACGTACGCAGCTGGTCCAAATACATTCCGCTCATAACGTGCTCGAGCAGAAACATCCTTGAACTCGGTGTCTGGTCCTGGGCTTGTGTACATATGGATACTGTGGTAGTCGACCCACTTTGCGAGCTTTTGAAGGACGAGGTAGTCCCAGCTCGACACACCGATCTCGCCACAGCTGACTAGCGAGATGCTCGAATCCATCGACTTGAGTGCATGAGCCCACTGATCTGCCTTGGCTGCGTACGCCTCGGCAGAGAGCTGCCCGATCTGCCATTTACCTACGCCAATATTAATTCGTAAATACTGGAAACATGTATCCGGGCGTGTCTACGTACCGTACATCTCGTTTCCTAACCCCCAGAGCTTAACTCCATATGGTTCGTCCTTGCCGGTGTGTTTTCGGCGGAGATTTGCCCAATAAGTATTTCGAGTGCCGTTCGCGTATTCGAGCCAAGCCAGAGCGTCGGTCAGTGTTCCAGTTCCCACTATTAAAGCGGTGAGATAGGTCCACATTTAAAAATCGATACAAAACACGTACTGTTCAAGCAAATATAGGGCTCGGTTTTTGCTTCTCGGCACCTGGAGGAAATCAAACATTACTCTAGGAGCAAAAATCGAGCGCGATATGAAACATACCAAAGGATATATTCATCCATACCAAAAAGATTGCTTTCTTCCGACCCCCATGCTAATTCTGGGCGCCGTGGGCGTTGATCCTTTGGACCGATTCCATCCTGCCATTGGTACGCGCTAGAAAATCGTTAGATTGATCAAGGTCTACACCCAAGATCAAACCAAGATCAAACATACCTCACAAAATTCCCACCTGGCCATCGAACAAGCGGAACCTTGAGCTCGTCTCTAATCAGATGTAGGACGTCTTTACGGAACCCGCTCGGAGTAATGAGGGAGTCTGGTGTGCCTTCTACTGGGACGATTCCTCCGTAGATGCCTGCCGACGCCGATCAGAGGTTATCAATGAGGTAGCCGAGTTACTTACATCGACCGAGATGCTCAAGGAAGCCTGAGTAGATTCTATCGTCTACAGGTGCGATAGCGTGAGCTGGATCGACAGTGATGGTGACCGACATGATGGGAGGAGTGAATGGGTATCCCAACACTTGAGGGGAGATACTGTATATACCTGGGAGGGCGCTGCGAAGCTGCCATATTTTGCTTCTTCTTCGGCCCGGTCGGAATTGACAGAGGAAGTTTACGGAGATTAGCCCTATTATAGACCGATAGTTGCGCGATTGTGGAGGTCAAGTTGGAATCATGTGGAAGCATCTGGATCAGTGATATTGATTTAATTTGAAATCATAACTAGCTTGTCACAGCCACAGGGATCCGTTTGCTGATGTTCGTCAACTACAATCACTCAATCTCACCTCTATTATAAAGGATCCAGCCCGAATTTTTATTTTCTTTAGATGTTGGCAACAATATCTTCAGGTGTGTGAGGCTACTTTAGATGTTTGCTTTTTCACTCACGTCGGCGCGGCCGGGTGGTTTGCAGTTGAGCAACCGTTGGTTCGAAACCGCCCAACGAACAATGTCGGTCAAGGGGAATCTACAACAATCCCTCCATCTCTTTTTGGGCCAACGGAAAAACCAGGCGACACGATCATCCATACTCTTGACGGCGCCACCTTCCAGGTTCATTTCGACATTCTCGCTTTCGTCTCTCCCGTCTTCTGCTCGCTTCTCACTCCCTGCGCCGTCTCAGCCTACCTAATCAACGACAACAGTAAAACATTTGCATTATTTGCCAAGCTTGCCTATAGCCGGGACGTACCTGTTATCTCGACGTTCGACGCTCTGGACAATGCCCTCCATGTATCATCAAAATACGAACTTCGTATCATAAAACATCTTCTCCGCCAACTGCTCTCTGACCCGAAGTCTGCGGTATTCCTAGAGAAAGAACCTATTGCTGCTTTCGGAGTTGCTATAAAACACAACCTCTCCGACGAACTCACTCCCATCTCGCGCGCTATCATTCACACTGTCAACTGGCGCGATCCCGATACCCTCCAACTCCTCAAAGCCAGTGAAACAGGGATGAAGATTTTAAAGATGCTCGTTCTACGCCACGGCAAACTTGCGGATACACTTTTACTACGAGACCGCCACCTAGCTATTATCGAAGATCTGGAAAGCCTCAGATCTCTCAGTTGTCTAAACTGTTTCAACGTGGCTCAGATGAACATGATCAACTACGTTACTTGGACAGCTAACTGGGCGCAACAAGCGTACGACGCTTTGATTTATTCGTGCGTGACAAAACAGGACAGACTGTTCAGCGTTGGTTATATCCTTGAATTGACGTCCGCGCCAACGGCGTGTCTCCCGTGTCGGTGTGCTCTTGCGACAAACACCGGAATTTACGAAGTTTGGATTCAAGGGGTGCGGTCTCGATTGCAGCAGCATCTATCAGATAAACTGGAAGTTTAAGTCTGGCGTTATACTCGAGATGGCGCTACATTCTTGTAAGTCTTGAATCCTGTTTTAGGTCTATACGGGTCGCTTTGAACTCTTTACAGATCGGACAGTTTATTCACAAAGCCCCACACACCCGCCAATACTGGTCTACTTTTTACTCCCCTTACTCCACTTCACCGACACCACGAAAATTTAATTTCGAAATAAGAGCTTTCCACAGTATCTGCATGTACATACCCCCGCCATTCTAAGTCCCAGGAATACGTAGCTCTCGGGCTCAATACACTGGCGACAAACCTATCTGTTATCTCGTTTATGATACCACAAACGATAACTTGTTTCCTACATTGTTCTCATATCCTACTAAGTTTGGTGATATGCGTATATCAATCGTACCCCTAACGGCCCATGTCAATAACGCCTTATCTTTATTGTAATTATATGCGTGCTTTAGGAGTTATTTGCGTCTGTTTGGTCCTTGCAACCTTCTTCACGCGGAATCGCTCTGAGAAAAGCCGGGAGATCACTTTGCCTCACATATTGCTACTCTGTGACTCTAATACGATCAGCACAGACAGTTAGGAACAGTAATGCCACCCTCGCAAGTACTCAGCGGGACAAGTCGCTCACTCGCATGTACTGATACTCTCACCGATACAGGGTTACGACAGATAACATAAATTGCACACGAAATCCCAATAGCTCACTTCTGTAAGAGTCATGCCCGGCTTGGTTCAGCTGCTTAGGCGGCCAGTGGACTTGTATATCGATGACCAATGCATTTGTCTGTTTGGTCTTGTACTCTTGATGAGCACGTGCTGTACCGCTGGGGAACGATTAAGCCATCGATTAGAAGTAATCTCTGCCCTTGAACGATTGGTAAATATCAGTAAAAATGTAAACCGGGTGGTATCCTCGCCTTCTGAAGCGTCCACCACTTCTCTACGGCCGCGCAACACCCAAGGCGCACCGAGTACATTTGACGTTATGGAAAGCATAGCTCCGAGCTCCGAAGGCGACAGTCACGGAGCAGAAGCGGTACGCAAAGGATACACCTCGCGATGGGGCGAAACTAACCTTAGCTCTGAATAGAGTGAAAACACATCGGCTCAATTAACAAGCTATGAATCGCTGGCGGAGCAGGCGCAATATCACCGCGACCAGTTTGCTGCTACGCATCGGTTAGAGGACATCGATAACGCCATCAAATTTGGGGAAGAGGCTATTGCCCTTGTACCGGAGGAAAATCCCGATTTGCTCTTGTTGCTAAACAGACTAGCTCTTTCACTTTGGAACCGGTTTAAGACTACAGGGGATCTCGCGGACATTGGCCACGCGATCGAAACTCAGTACCGTGCAGTGTCGCTTGCAGAAGACGAAGATCCTAACATGCCAACGTGGCTTAGTAACCTGGGGGGTCTGCTTCAGACCCGGTTTGAGCGCCTTGGCGACCTCGCAGACCTGCAAGCGGCAATTGCTTCCCAAAATCTTGCAATCTCGCTCGCACCAGACGGCCACACCGGCCTACCCATGTGGCTCAATAGCCTCAGCATTTCAACTCAGAGCCGCTTTGACCGTTTGGGTGATCTCGCAGACATACAACGGGCAATCGAGCACCAGAATCTTGCGGTCTCGCTTACAAGTGAGGAGCACGCATATATGCCCCTTTTTCTCAATGGCCTTAGCACATCATTGTGGCGCCGGTTCGAACGGTTGGGAAATATAGCCGACATTGACAAAGCGATCGAGACTCAACAACGCGCGATTTCGCTCGCACCCAAGGAACACCCAGACATGTCTTTGTGGCTTCATAACCTTGCCAGTTTCCTTCACAGCCGGTTTGAGCGCCTCGATGACCTTGCAGACTTAGACAAGGCAATCGAACACCAGGACCGTGCAGTCTCGCTTATGACGGAGGGGCACCCAGGAATATCCGGGTG
>JANWGL010005793.1:0-15991 GCA_025200755.1 Ceratobasidium sp. C01 | reverse complement strand
GTTTATTGGCTAACTGTAGTGTTATACGCAGGGAGAGTTGGCGTGTGGTTGACGGAAATCTCAGTTGGGGGCAAGCTTTGGCTTGTAGAAAGAGTGAAGGAATCGCTCTTGCATCATGGCGAGTCTGAGGGACAGCGAAGTCATGCTATAGATATGCTATATATTATTCAGTTTGATATTGTTCCATCCAACGAGGACAGGAATATAATACAGATGCACTGAAAAATAGTACATGTGAGCAGAAAACTTATTATGCACGAGTAGGCGATAGGTCTGCCTGCATGTGTCGCTGGATTCGTCTAAGGACTTTGACGCCTTGCAGGGTCAGAGGATGTGACTCTCTGCGCAGCCGCCTATCGAGTTCCACCGCCTCCTCCATCATCAACTCCGCCTCCCGTAACCTCCCTTGCGCTTCATACGTCAATGCTAGGCTATACAAAGCCACCGGCGTGTCTGGGTGATCTCGACCCAGTACCCGCTGCGTCGTCTCAAGCACTTCAGCTTGGAGTGCCTCAGCTTCACACAGTTGACCTTGACTACGATATGTCAACGCAAGTAACCCCATACCCGAGAGTGTGTCCCTATGCTCTGCGCCGGACACCCGCTTCCCAGTCTCGATCACCTTCAGCAACAGCGCCTCCGACTCATGCCATTGCCCCTGATCGCAATAGGTCTCCGCAAGGATGTGCATGCTGTTGAGCGTCTTCGGATGCTCATGACCGCGTACTCGCTTCGAGACCTCGATCACCTCGGTCAGCAGCGCCACTGCCTCTTCGAACCTGCCTAGTTTCCGGAATGTCGACGCTTGATAATGAATACGACCGAGTGTAGCGGGATGGTCGTTGCCTAGCGCGTCTCTGCTAGCTTGTAGTGCAATCGCGTTGAGTTCCTCCACCTCTTTCGGATACCCAGCCTCATTATATACCCAGCCTCATTATATACCCATATTTGGGCCAGAGCTAGATCAGGCGCCATATGCTTGCGATCTGAGCCCAGGACAAGAAGGTGCGGTAACAATCGACGTCGAAACGCAAAGTCCTCCGAGGTAACTTCCCAGTTCACGCACAGCAACAGTACCCATGTGGCACAGTCTCGTACTGTCGTTTCATCTGGTACGTTGGTGCGACACCAGTCCTGCACAAGCGGATGCATCGAGTACGATCCAGAGTGTGTATCATAGTCCACCAGCGAGAAAGCGCGCAGACTATTCGTCAGTTCCTTGAGCGAAAGCGCATCCCAATCACCAGCTGGTGTCCTGAGTGAGAACAAGAACTCGAATATCTCTGTTTTTGTGGCAGTTTGAAGCTCATTCAAGGGGAATCGTAGATTGTATGATGTGGCGCTGGCGCTAGCGGCTTTGAAGAACGCCTCTGAGATCCCCTCGTGATGCATAAATGACATCATGTGTAGCAGCTCCTTGCTACGGACGGGAAGTTGTTCGTAGCTGATGTCCCAGGATGCATACACCGATAACCGATAGTTATCTGTCTGCTTGATTGACCGTTCGCGCAGCAGCCGTTCTCGAGCAGACCGGAAGATCTCGAAGTACTCAGCAAGTCCACATCCAGTCACGCGGATGTATGCGCCAGATTGTACGATCGCAAGCGCAAAGTAGCCAACGTCCTACGGGAGGCCCTGAGCGCGACGCTGACAAAAACACAGATTGAAAGACGCACCTCAACTAGTCGTTTCGCGATACTACCCACTTCTTCGGTATTTTCGGCTCCAGAAGCCTTGAGAAGAAGCTTCAGAGCATCGTCGGGCAGCATCTTGCCCACCCGAGAATGAGAATCTTGACCTTGGGTGTAAGCAATCATCTGCTGGTTCCGAGTTGTAATCAAGATATCGCCATGCGCGCATGCGGGGAAGAACTCGGATAGATTAAGGTTGATGTCGTCGGCATTGTCGAGGACTAGTAACCAGCGTTCTTTCTGTGACATCAGCCACGCAAACGCCTCTTCCACCGTTGCTCCAGCTTTGGCCGTTTTGGCAAGGGAGATAAATCCAGCTGAGATTGTCTCACGAGTGGTCGCGTCGATATAGAATATATCCCAGAACCTAAATACCATCAAGAACCTAGTTAGATTCCAATCTAGACAAGACATAAGCCTCTCAACTTACATGTCAATGTGTGATTGTACAAACTTAAGCGCAAGTTGTGTTTTACCGGCTCCTCCAAGTCCATGCAACACAAACAGATGTCTCTCCTGAGGCGAACGTTTCTGAAAGTATGCCTCCATCCGGTCGAGAGGACATTCTCGACCGGTGAAAGCTCCGGTCGGCGGCGGACAATGTCCAATGTGTGACATTGGCACCTTTGCGAGCTGAATGTTCCCTTCTGTGAGACGTAGATCAACTAGTTCAGAGAAATTCCCCGTTGAGATGCTGAGTTTCGATTCCACGTACGCGTTATGCTCACACCGCCAACTTCTGAACCAATCGACCCCGCCGCCTTGTCCATCCTTGAGCTCACGCCCGCATCCTTTAGATAGTTCTGAGTGTGCACTCGAATCTCGGACAGCCGAGCCAAATCCGATTGGTCGATATCCTGTATTCCCTACTCCGCGTTGAACCGAAAGTACACGTTTGGTGTCTTTTCGAATCGACGTGATAGCTCCTGGTGGGTCCGCTCGCAGTCCGTCGCAATCGAGTGGATCATATCAATGAGCCTAGATGGTAGAAACTGCGATAGCCGTTTCCGATCTGGTACGATCGCCAAATGTAGTTGACCGGATCCCAGGCTGAGCAAGGTAGCGAGAGGACGCCCTGGGAATACAGCCTCCACTTCATCCAGTATGATCACCGTCGGATTGTTGCAGCCCAGCCCGCCTCCGACGTATCCTGTCTTGACGGCCTATTCTTCGATCCAGACTCTCTTGAACATCCCAGGCATCGCTGTCGTCGCCCGCACGGCTTCTACTATCGTACAATCTGGACCTTGGTTGGTGAGGACTCGGTAGGTGCGAATGCATGTCGGCGTACCGCCTCGAATGGCATCGGCAGGCATTGCGCAGACCATCCTGCGGAGGTTGAACTCGGGTTAGTCGAGAAGAAGATAAAGAGAATAACTAGTCTCACACTTTACACCCGTTACTCTGACTCTGTTCGTCGATCATCCTGGCCGTGGTGCTTTCACAGTGCCTCGCCACAATCTCCCCCGCAACCTTCTCAAGCGCAGTCGCGCTAAACGCATCATCCGTCCCGAACCGTACTCCAAACCCCTTCTTCACGAATCCTCTCTTCAAAACATCTACGTAGCACTCAATCGCAATTGTGATCGGGAGCCCAAGCCGCCCTAACAAGATAGCTGCGAGTCTAGGAGAACATGAGTGCCAGGATAACTACGCGCTCGGTGCCCGTACGTACCCGCCTGTGCCCGTCCCGCAGATGAGGTTGAAGATGTCGCAAGGCAAAGGTATATCGGGGAGTTTATGCATTGATTGTATTCTGAGCATCAGCTCCCAGATGATGACAAGAGCACTGAGGACGTTGATCCCTCCTCCATCTACAATCGTTGTAAGTACTTTATCTCTCGATCAAAACTCACTTTGGACATACCTAACTCTAGTACTCGTACCCCATCATTTTTCAATATCGGCAACATTTTATATAACGGTAGCAGCGGGTCTGGCGTATAATGGACGTGGTGGTAGGGCTGATGAGGGGCTTGCGGACACGAGGCAGCGCCTATCCAGTGCCAACCCGGCGGTTATCGTCCCTCAGTCATAAGACGGTGTGATGAGCACACACACCGAGCTTAACTTTCGTTCTGGTTTACATAAGTGATAAAAGAGCGACAGACCAAGAAAGAGCGAGTCGGAAAATCATTATCTAGAGAATCTGCCCAGAATCCGTTCCGGCTGCTCATATGCGTCGGAACTAATACTCGAGGAGCGCCGCCGGGCGGCACGTACCTTGCCGAAGGCAGCTTATATGCGTCGGAACTAATATTCCGTTGAAGATCACCCTCGATTTCGAACGAATCGGGAGCCTGGAGAGGCCTTACTATAAATCCAAGATAATATTATTAGTATAATTTTTTCACTCCAAAGGCCTTTTATACGATACCAACGGCGATTTTACGAGGGCCATGAATGTAAAACCCCATAACCACCTGCCGAATATATCGTGCACTTTACGGTTTCAGGGTTTGACAACTTTGAGCAAAAAGACACTCCGCATGCTAATATTATAACCGGTCTAAAGTCTAGTCGACAGACAAGATTTAACAATATCCTGGCATTTCCTCGAGCAAATAATAGAATAGGTTGGTATAGTAGGTATCTCTTAGTCCGTCCAAATATCACATACACGTCAATCAAAGCACCTCACAGCCAGGAACAGTAAACAAAAACAACGGCCCCCGTAGACATCATATTCAGGCTTGACCTGATTCTAGGCATAACTTAAGCACGGCACAACAGGGCGTGCTTAAACCTTGGAGACTGAACGATTGCGACCCATCTCGACTCCTCCGTCTTGAGCGCCCGTGTCGACCATTTTGTGGCCCGTAAGATATACAGGAGGCCAAGTGATTAAGAACACGCTGTATAAGGATCATCAGCGGTGCTATAAAAAATGAAGTTGAAGTGCTTACATGACTGCGACAAAGAGCGGAAGGCAGTCCAGGGTGAAGAAATATCCTTCGTGGACGGCGAGGTAGCCGTCGAAGCCTTGTGCGTTCTCAACTGTACGGAACACCGAGCGAACCTGTGGAAGGTTGTGAGATGGCGGATGGTTTAAGGTAGGATGGCACTTACAATGATACCGATGCAGCTAATAAACATCATGACGACAAGAGCTAACCAGTGCTTGAAAAATCCTTCGGGGCGGGTATTCCATTGTACGTTGCGCCAGGACTTGACACGGTAGACAAATACAAGGAAGACCATCGTGTAGACCAGGAACGAGATAAGCTGGGCGATAAGTCCAATCAAGACGATCTGTTCACTTCAGTTAGAGTGATATGAAAATCGAGGCGAAAATGAAGAAATGTACCTTCTTGCCGAGGCTGGCCATGCTCGCGGTCTTGGCAGCTTGTAAGCCTCCTCCGCTGGCTTGGATAAAGAATGTGACGACGTCAGATATGACGAAAAGTTTTGTGAGTCTCTGGGGTTTGACCATGAGCAGTTCCTCGGCACTGAGATGATAAGAGAGTCGAGAGAGGAGCATGTACACCTGTAGAGTGCGCGTTAGTTTTACATAGCTCAGTAAACACTATAGGTACTCACGGTAGCAATAAAACCGCATGGAGAAAGAAGAGTAAACAAGTTCATGACGATAAGAGTTATAAGCGAATCTGTTTTGTTGGCATATACTACAATCCAACGAGGTATCAGTACACGCGCGAATAGACTGAAAAGTGGTGCGTAAACCTACCTGGACGCATAAATAGACCGACAGCATAGCAAAAACAAGCGATGATAAGCGTAAGCATGTATCTACCCGGGTGACGGCGATACCACAGGAGAAATGCGAGAGGGGTAAGGACGAATATTACTCCAGATACCACGGCTGGCGCCGTAGAAGGTATGTATCCCAGAACTAGAACATAATTGAATATCTTCTCAGTTGAGATAAAGCTCAAATTACTCACTATTCCGCTTTACCGGCTCGCCAGTAGCAGGATCAATAGCCGTCCCATCATCCTGCGCATAAGCATACGCAGCTTGAAGCAGCAGCCCAAAAACTAAAGACGAGCACGAGTACGAGCGAATCTGCGACATTGTACTCCAGAGTGTGTTTCAGATCTGGTATACCCCGCTCCAGCTCTGCGGTATTTAAAGAATCGGCGAGGGGACTGCTCCATCAAAAAGTTGATCGCGCCTCGCGCGTCACCGCGACGCGCGCGAGGAGCGTTATGTAAGCAGACAGGTATGGGTTCTGCGCAGTCAGGTCATTGCGTGGCGCTGCTTGTCGATCGTCTGGAAGTTCTTGGGGAAGGTCTTGGCTATGCTGGTTATGGGGGGTTGCTATGTGCGGAGAGGAGTTGGTGAGCAGTTATGTGAGTCCGAGGTAGGCAACCGGCGCGTCAACTACGCTTTGACCTAAAGGAATTACATCAGCAAAACACCTGCCTGTCAGTTAAGACTTAACTGACAGGCAGGTGTTTTGCTGATGTAGGTCCAGCTATGAAAAAGGTAGTCGATATAACATCTAAGTGCAGCTATAATTGAATCACTATGATGCGCGACGAGGTTTCCCAATAACACGGCTGTATGCGCGCCAAGTCCCTCCACGGCCCGGCCGACTAATTCGAATGAAATCAAGATCGGGGAATACGGAATAAGATGGCGAGATCTCAAGTAGCTTCGGGACGCTTGGCAGGATCGCACTCTATTCCATGAACGCGGAGATCCGCATTGTTAAATCCGGGTCTCGAGGTGATGGTTTGACGGCGCTTAAAGCAGGGGAACGATGAGTGTTGTTTGTGCGCGCTCGCTAGCGTTTATATATAAAACCAGGTCTCAAACGGGAGCGATATAGTTAAAAGTACTGAATGAGGGCCTTAGTATCCTAGCGCGCTACTGCTGACGCCCAGATCCCTCGCGGCGTTCGATTCCAGTCGTTGGCGAGTAGTATAGTCGCCCGGCGCTTAGTGAGTAGCGAGTGTGCAACTGGTGAGTAGGACACCTTCGTCACAATTTTTCAAACTTGATTTCTGAGGTACGAGAGCTTAACAAAGTATTTCAAAGTCATTCAACGTCTACATAGTATAAGTATGACGACGATACGCGACGACGTTTCTCCTTAATATGACTGAATGAGTACTGGGCACCTCAAGGTTCGCACTGACAGATACGGACTAAAACAAAATAGAAAAATACCGGGAGGAACAGTTCAGCTCTGGTAGCATCGATTCACTCAACTGAACTACTCATTATTGTATGCACGTGGGATTTGCACCGTTAAGTTCGGGTCTTGAAGTGACGTTCAAGATGTGTAATAGCCATGTGACATTCGTTCGCGCCTGTTGGGGTTTACATGGGACACAAAACACAATCAATGAAATTTAATGGACTGAAGAATGAATTTACCACTAGAGCGCGCCACTGCAAGTCTCTTGTGGTGTTAGGTTCCCGCGGTTGGAGAAGTGCAACCGCCCGGCGCTTATTGGTGTCGATGGTGGTTAACTGGTGAGTGGGTTTGACGGAGTAAACGGATAGTTCGCAGATGAAGAACACAATCGAATTTGCCAACAGGCGAGGGTTAAATAAACCTTGATATTCTCTCAATTACTGCACAGTCTAAAACGCGTTGGTATAGTAAGTATCAATCAGTCCATCCAAAAACCGCATACACACTTCCGAACCACCCCACAGTACGTAAAAGACAACAAAAAGCAGAACAATCACTCTCATAGACATTGTAATTGGGCTCAACCCGATTCTAGATCTAATATACCCACATATATGACGCGCTTAGACCGTAGAGGTTGAGCGGTTCCGCCCCATCTCGACGCCACCGTCTTGAACATCACTGTCCATCATTTTGTAACCTGTAAGATAAACGGGAGGCCAAGTAATCCAGAATACGCTATATGATACAATCGTCAGTGGCACGATGGAAACAGAAGGATGAGAGCTTACATGACCGCGACGAAGAGGGGGAGGCAATCTAAGGCGTAGAAATACCCTTCGTGGATGGCGAGGTAGCCGTCGAAGCCTTGTGCGTTCTCGACTGTACGGAACATTGAACGGATCTGCGAAAGGGTATTGGATGATGGATTGAGCGGGCGAAAATAGAGCTTACGATAATGCCGATGCAGCTGATGAACATCGTGAGGACGAGAGCCACCCAGTGCTTGAAGAATCCTTCGGGGCGGGTATGCCATTGTACGCCGCGCCAGGTTTTGACACGGTATACGAATACAAGGAAGACCATCGTGTATAGGAGAAACGACATAAATTGAGCAATGAGTCCGATTAAGATAACCTGTTCACTTCAGTTAGAACAATATGAAACTCGAGCAGAAGGAACAAAAATATACCTTCTTGCCAAGGCTGGCCATGCTCGCGGTCTTGGCAGCTTGTAAGCCTCCTCCGCTGGCTTGGATAAAGAATGTGACAACGTCAGATATGACGAAAAGTTTTGTGAGTCTCTGGGGTTTGACCATGAGTAGCTCCTCGGCCTTGAGATGATAAGAGAGTCGAGAGAGGAGCATGTATACCTATACAAACGCGCGTTAGCTCTACGTCGCCGTGGCGTATAACACGAGTACTCACGGTGGCAATGAAACCGCAAGGAGAAAGAAGAGTGAGAAGATTCATGACAATTAGAGTCATAATCGAGTCCGTCCTAGTTGCATACACTTCGGTCCAACGAGTCGTCAGCACATGCGCGCAAACAGGTTGAAACGTAGCGTGTGGGCCTACCTGGGCGCATCAAAATACCGGCGGCGTAGCAGAAACAAGAAATTATAAGTGTGAGCATGTATCTACCCGGATGGCGGCGGTACCGCAAGATAAACGCGAGGGGAGTGATGATGAAAACTAGTCCGAAGATAACCGCTGGTGCTGTTGCAGGTATATATCCCAGAACTAGAAAACAATTAGCATTCACCTCGGTCGGGGCTCATGATTAACGACTCACTATTCCGCTTCACCGGCTCGCCGGTAGCAGGATCAACGGCAGTCCCATCGTCTTGCGCATAAGCACGCGCAGCCTGAAAGAGCAATCCCAAAACCAAAGAGGAGTACGAGCGAACCTGCGACATTGAACTCGGGAGTGTTGTGACTTGGTCTATACCATGCTAAGTCTGTGGTATTTAAAGAATTGACGTCGGGACCGCTCCGTCGGAGGTTCGCGGCGCGTCGCGATACTCAACGCGCGCCTCGCGCGAGGAGCGTTATGTAAGCTGTCGTGGATGGGGTGGAAGGTCTGCGCATTGGCACTGCCTACTGCTCCCATGGAATTCTGGAGAGGAAGGTGTTTTGTCCTAGCGATGCTGTTTCGTGCAGTTTTGCTCTGATTGGATAGGTAACTTGGTCCTTGAAGTGTATCGTGTGTGGGTCTGTGCCAGTTATGTTTTATTTTCAATTTGAAAAGAGTAGCTAGGATGACCTCCGGACGCAACAGGGGTCTAATTTTAGTGATGAGTGAAGCGGCCTTCCATTGGGACGGTTTTATGCGCACTGGAAACCTTCATGATCTTGCTCGCCGATTCGAATTAAATTAACTCCGAGAAAGGGAACAAGATCTCAGGTAGCTTCAAGATACTTAGCAGGATCACGCGCTATCCCAAGTACGCGGGGACCTGCACCGTTAAATCCGGGTGTCGAGGTGAGAGCCGACGGCGCATTATATGTGTGGTTGATGAGAGGTATTCGTGCGCGCTCGCCGGCATTTGTATATAAAACTGCGCGCGAGATACTGTAGATCTGACTCAATGTATTGGATAAAGGTCATGGTATTATAGCGCGCTACCTCTGCTGCATGGATCATTCGTGGTGTTCGATTCTAATTCCTAGTGGGAGTGTAGTCGCCCGGCGCTTAGCGCGTCGCAAGTGTGTTACTGGTGAGTAGGACACCTTCGTCGCAATTTTTCAAACTTGATTTTTGAGGTACAAAAAGGTTTCGCGCGCATCCTGAATGCGCTTACGGTCCATGTGGTATAGGCGTGGCGATACTAGATGAGGTTTCTCCTGAGCGTGACTGAATGCGCTCTGGGTTCCTCAAAGTGCGCACCCGCCGATATGAATTAGGTTAAATTCGGGCAACATTGAGAAAAATCGAGTGCATAGCTTCATGTGCTCGGCAGAACGAAACACTACTACATCTATGCGAGGATATGCAACGTTCAGCTCGAGCTTGACGTGACGCTTAAGATATGAAATGAGCATGTGATATTCGTACGCGTTGGCTGGGGTGTACAGTACGTATGAAACAGGGCGCAAAACGCAATCAACGAAATGCAATGTGCCGAATGAATACTGTACTTTGGCTCTGGAGCGCGCCACGACAAGCGGGAGTCTCTCGGGGGGTCCCATCCCCGCGGCCGTTGCGGGAGAGAAAGATATACAACCGCCCGGCGCTTATTGGTGTCGGGGGTGAGTAACTGGTGAGTAAGAAACTTTCTTCGCAATTTTCGAATCTGATGTTCGAAGCACAAAGATCGGTTATAAATAGATTAGTACGACTTGCGGTTCGTCCTGCAGAGGTATAGTAGGGATATCTCTTTGAAGCTATGCTCGGGACGCCGATGAATTATGGGGATAGTGGGTCTGCTGGTTGACAACGAAATGAGATGTTATACTGCGGAATGTTCGACTCGACGGCCTGGGGATCTTCCTCGACGATGAGTGGCTACAATGAGCACAGTACCTGACGCTAGGCCGTCGACGCAAGTCTGAAGGTTTGGCAGAGTCACGTGAAAGGCGCCACCACGGTCCCGGACGACGGCGTTTGCGGGATTAGTCATGGTTCACCAAAGTCTCGACGAACCCACGCGGGGTCGCGCGGGGGCCTCTCATATGTGGGGAAGCTATCACGTTATTGCTCATATGAGCGTTTTCAGGTTCGCTACTTCCCCCCTTCCCTCATTCGAGCACAAGATCGACACAGAGTGGGCATGTTCCAAGTAGAATTCACATGATTCAGAGGAAAGCTGGCGTTCTGTGGTGAACGCCCAGAAAGCAAAGGCCAAGGCTAACTCTATCTTCGAGCCAAACATGGAAAATTCGTCGGACGAGCGCTGGCGAGGGACGGCGGCCAGCAAGTCGAGCTCGTTTATTAAAAGGCCAGCTCGGTGTGTGCCAAGGGTTTTTGCGCACTCTAGTCCCCCCGCACGCCACGGTTATTTTATATCCAACGATATGATAGATCTGCAGTTACCGCATCACTCGGATCAGTGCGAGGATGCTCGTGACCGCAGTACGCAAAATGGCCGTTCCTGGCTAGTGCTCGATCCAGCATACATCTGATTCGGCGGGTGCCACGCATCCTACTCTTATGCTCCCTACCATCCACTCCTTCGCTCTCCCAAACCCACCCCGCCTTCCCCGCCCCGCTCCCTTAACACGAAAAACATTTTACGAGTCGACACTGAACATACAAGCGTCGTCAAGGACGTCGATCACCGCCGGCGAATTACGAAATTATGCCCGGTCTTTTTGATGATGCTGGAGCCCCGCCCCACGGTTCGCCCGACTCCCCCCCGCCGAGTGCGCTGTCGACGAGTCAGCCATTTGGGTTCGACCGGACGTTCTCGAGCTCGCCTGAGCCGGTGGAGGAAGATGAAGTTACGGAGATGCCGTCGACGCCGATGACGCCGAGTTGGAGGAGAGAGAGTGTGGCGAGTACCAGGAGTACTGGTAGAGGGTTGCCAGGCGGGTTGTCAGGGGGGACAGTACGGCTCAACCAAACTCCTACCCCCGGAGGAAGACGAGCGCCGAGTCGGAAGGGAACGATCGGGGGAATGAGTGTCGAGGAGGTCGAGCATCGGTTCGTGGTACGTACGTCTGACTCACTGGTCCTGCATATGCCCATTTTTTCGTCCAGCATCCGCAACAACATGAGCTTTTCGATGGTAAGTACCGCGTGTGTGAGAAGGGGATTAGCTCATAGTCGTTTATGGCCTCGTAGATAACACAGAGGAGACAAATGAAGAGCTTGGGATTCGTGCGAATATCTGGCCGGCATATTTGGAAGAAGCGTTCGAGAGAGACTCTGAGATGCTCGACGCCTGGCACAAAACCTTAGACGTCCTACTCATTTTCGTGAGTTCTTCGAGTCATCATTACACTCGCCGGTGAATTAACCCCAAATAGGCGGCACTTTTCTCCTCTATCCTATCCCAATTCCTTGCCAGCACATCAAGCATGCTCCAACCTGATAGCGGCAGCCAGTCGGCCCTGCTCCTCGCCGAAGTTGTTAAAGCGTTGCGAAACCCCGCTGAAGCATCTACGATATCTCCCCCAGACGACATACTAGTGTTTACCTCTCCCTCGGGCGCACGCTGGGTCAACGGTCTCTGGTTCATGTCCCTCGGCCTCAGTCTGACCGCTGCCCTCGCCGCCGTACTATCCAAAGAGTGGCTCGCCGCTTATGTTTCGGACCGGCCGACCCAGCCGAAGAAGCGTGCACTCCAGCGTCAACGTCGTCGAGAGAGCCTAGACCGATGGATGCTCCCCGCGATGATCAGTCTCCTCCCGATGCTCATGCACCTCGCTCTACTCGTCTTCTTCGCCGGGCTAATCATCTTCCTCTGGATGCTCGATCTCATTATCGCCCTCACACTCACGATCCTCTTTGCTGCTATCATGGTGTACTACTTTGGGACGACGATCGTAGCGGTTATGTACCCGAACTGCCCGTATCAGACGCCTGTGGCGACGTACCTGCGGCCTTTGTTCCATGAATGCGGATGGGTACGGGAGAGCGCTGTGAGTGCGGCGGAGATGACTGCTCGAGCGTTGGCGTGGCTCGTCACCAGCGCAGACGATAATTTGACTCGGGATACGGCGGTGTTGGCTGCTACGGCTGTTCCGGGCGGTGCGCACGCTGTGATTCTGGCGGATTCTGGGGCGAATACACTTGCGAGGACACGCCTGGAGGATATGCTTAGACGAGTGTCGAGTGCTGCCACCGTGCATCCTGGCGGAGAGTTGGCCGCTGAGAAACATGCGAATGACGCTGTTCCGGACGCGCTCCATCTCATTCATGCGTATCTTCACTTGTCGTCGATATATCGGTTTTATCGGTTCGCGCTGGACTCGCATACGGAGAAGGTTATCAACGTTCGGAGGCATTATGCGTTCCTGGATCGGTGTGCTGCGAGTCGGGTTCCGGGAGCGAGGGCGTTGGTTGTTGCGCTCCGCGTGAGTGACGGACGAGAAGATCGGGACGACGAGATCTTTAGTCTGCTTCGTGCGCATGCGGATGGGACATCTCGACTCCCTGGCTGGGCTTTACACAAACTCTTAATCGGGGGCGTATACCATCGCGTCAAAGGTCGACCTACATTCGGAAAACGAATCCTCCCGCACTTGGTTCGCATATACGTTCGAACTGAAGAGATGCCCCCACCACTTCGTCAAGCGTTCGTCTTGGCGCTATGTACGATTTGCGTCCCGAATTTCGATTTGTTCGGATGTGCATTGACGATGGAGGTCGTACCCATGGATCTCCAACGACGCGTGGCGGATGCGTTGGTCGTACAGAGCTTGCCTCGGTTGTTTGCGCCTGAGTGGGACGACCTGGTTGGGGAGCTCCGACCAGACTTGTTGCTCCCGCTCAGTCTGGGTGCACAAGCTGTTTCCGCCTCGCCCGTTTATAAAGAGTTGATCCAGGATATGAGATGGGACGTTGCGCTTAAAGCTCCTGCGTTTAAAGCAGTTGCGTTCCCCTGCCTTACGAGGTTTACGGATACGTTGAACGACCTTACGCCTTTACATGACGTCAAACCCTACGCGCTCGATCTTCTCCGAGTTGTTTCTCCTCAAGGACTGTTTACACTCTCATGGCTAGGCACAATCGACCGCGAAGCACTCCAACCGTCCCTCTTCCCACGCAGCGCAATCCCCATCCTCATCAGCATAGTCCAAGAAGTCCTCTCAGCCGGGCAAGACAACCCCCACGCACGCGGAATCGTCTCAGGCGCATCCGTCGCTCTCCGAATCGCTTGTCACAGCCCGGACCACCAAGCACTCCTCTTCACGCACGGAACGGCCGATTTGATCGTTCAGGTGCTTCAGCTTGGGAGGGATGCGAAGTTTGAGTTCAAGACGGATATGATTAGGGCTGCTACGGATATTGCGTTTGAGTTGGGGGCGGCGGCTGGGGCGAGGGATCAGGCTGCTGTGTCGACTGTCAAGTATCTGCTTCGCGCGAACATCCTTGGTGCACTACGGCCGTACTTCGATAACCTCGGCTTGGGCGTCTCGCATATTCTTATTTGGACGTCCGTCCTTCTCCGAGTGTGGGGTGCTGGACATCGGGATCTGGTCGTCGAGAGCGGGTTGGTTGGTTGGTTAAGGAAGGACGGGTTAAGCCAGAGGATGCATCAGAACAAGGAACATAGCGAGCTGTGGAAGTTGTTGAACGAGTTCCATGATCGGGTCCGGAATCGGCAGCATCATTCGGAGAAGAGGGAGGAGGTGGGGGCTGGGGAGGATATGGTTCTTAAATGGGAGGCTGCGTGTCAACGGTATAGGCTTGCGAGGAACCAGCCTATACAGCGTACTGTGTAGATCTTCTTGGGCTTTGATGCTGGAGTTAGGATTTATGGAGGTTTTTTTTTTGCTGGTATGGGTATCATGCTGTTTATGTAACACTATGTTCATGTCTATGTCGCTATGTTACAATAATGTACAATCACGTTCGGGTCTGGATAAAAATACATGTCTAGGCGCATCATTGCTGAAGCTTCTCTATCACTTTGCGCTCTCCGTCTGCTAGCCCCTTCACGAAACTCTTTCTATAAGCATCCTTCTTATCAGGTTGAAGCGCCTTGGACTGAACGAGCGCAGCGATTCCATCCTCCATGTACTGCGTCGCAAATCCAAGCCTGGAGCCTTCGAAATCCCCAAACGCAATTGCAGCAGCATAACCATCCTCATATCCCTTATCCGTCCCAGCCGCACCAGCCTTCTTCCCACCTGACTTCGACTTCTCGCCTCTAACCTCAATCGGCTCTCCTCTCGCAGCCCGCCTAGCAGCCGTCGTCCCCGACCCAACAGCGCGGGATCCGAACAGCCGTTTAAATATCCCCGAACCAGGGAGAGAAACAGCGTGGAATGTGGGTCCGGCGTCGGGGAGGATGCTAGCTGCGAACATATCGTCTGCGTTGGGTGCTGGAGGGCCTGGTTGGGCGGGTAGGTCGAATTCGGGGTCTTTGGCGCTGAGGTGCGGTCCGTCGGGCGTGGAGCCGGAATCGGTAGTAGATTGGGCGAGGAGGTTTGTTGGGCGGTCCGGATTTGGATTCGTGGCGATCTGGACGGGGATAGTGCCTTGTTCATCAGAGAGTTGTTCATCGGGGGTGATATCGGGTTGTGGTGGTTCGGATAATGGTCGGGGGATATGGGCATGAATGACAGGTTGATTAGCCACTGCAAGCGCCTGTTCCTCAGCCTGTCCGGGATCAATCAAACTATATCCCCTATTTTCAACCAGAAATTATTTACCGTGTTCTCGGACCCGCCCGTATCATCTTCCCCAGAATCGCGCACTTTCGACGTTCCAACTCCTCCGTCCGTCCCATCCCAACTCGAAAACTTGCTGGGTAAACTTCTCCCGACTGCTTTGCGGAAACACCACCCGTCCTCGCTATCGCAATTCTCCGTCTTGTACGACCAGAAACTCCATCCCGCTGTCGAGCGCAAATAAACCGAGGCTTGCTGCGAGCAAAATGACCTGCGCGCAGCGAGCTGCTTCGAGGCGGACGAGAGTGATTGAGGCGTAAGAGCACAGGACCATTCGTCTATCACGATATTGTGTCGTGCTTTCTTGGAGGCGGAGGACAGAGCGGAGAGAACGGCGGTGTCTATGCTTAAGATGTGTTCTGCTGCAGGCTTGGCCGAATCCGAAGGGCTATGTCGAATGGGGTGGTTAGTTGGGATAAGAAGGGAGATTGAGGGTCATTTACGTGAAGACAAAGTAAGAATGGTGGTCTTGAACTACAAAGTCCTTGCGACCACTGACAAAATCGGCAAACCGCTGGAGGTTAAACCCGTCGTGAATGTAGAAAGGGAATTTGGCCGCTGCCGGTGAAACCTTGCGTAGAGTATCAATTGTACGTCCGTCTAAAGTGGTGTTAGTGTTGGAATATCAAGAGAAGACTCAATGCGTACAAAAATCAGGGAGAGATACTACGTTATTGGGCTCGTTTAAAATCTGTATGCCGACGACGTTGGAGATTGGCACTAGTTGTTTCGTCAGATAAGTCAAGACATTGATCGTCTTTTGGATATTGTCCTCGTCGTCGAACAGGCGGCTTTGACCGTCGCTGGTCCCAGAGTGCGCTTGTCCTAGATAAAAAAAATTAAAATCGTCC
>JANWGL010005790.1:0-12213 GCA_025200755.1 Ceratobasidium sp. C01 | reverse complement strand
CAGAGTCACGACCAGTGAGAATGAAGTACTGGGGGCGGACACGAGGGTTGATAGAAGTGGAGGGGCCAGGAATGAAGGATCGTGGTCTGTCGTGTTTGGCAGTGCGGACCGATGCGTGGGGGGATTTGTGTGCGACATTTTCGCACGATGGCGCTCGGATTGTCTCTGGTTCTTCAAATAGCACGATCCAGGTCTGGGACGCATGCAGCGGGCTGGTCATGGCTGGGCCCTTCAAGGGGCACACCTCAGGGGTCACCTCTGTGGCATTCTCGCCCGACGACGCCTACATCGTTTCTGGCTCCGACGACAAGACCATCCGTGTCTGGGATGTACGCACCGGGCTTGTAGTGGCTGGGCCATGCGAGGGGCACACCGACCGGGTCATATCTGTAGCATTCTCACCTGATGGCGCTCATATCGTCTCTGGCTCTGGCGACAAGACCACCCGAGTCTGGGATGCACGCAGTGGGCTACTCATTGCTGGGCCATTCGAGGGACCCACTAGTAATGTCAGCTCTGTGGCATTCTCGCCCGACGGTGCTTATGTCATCTCTAGCTCCTACGACAACACCATCCATGTCTGGGATGCACGCACCGGGCTTGTAGTGGCCGGGCCATTCAAGGGGCACACCAGCTGGATCACTTCTGTGGCATTCTCGCCCGATGGCGCCCATATTGTCTCCGGCTCTTACGACAAGACCATCCGTGTCTGGGACGCACGCAGCGGGCTTACCGTGGCTCGGCCAATCAAGAGGCGCACCGTCAGTTCTGTGGCATTTTCGCCCAACGGTGCTCATAGTGACCCTGGGTCATGCGATCACGTTGTCCGTGCTTGGGATGCATACAGCAAGCATATCGTGACGGGTTCATTCAAGGAGCAGACTAGTTCGATCACCTCTGTGGCATTCTCTCCCGACGGCGCTCACATCGTCTCTGGCTCCGAAGATTGGACCATCTGCGTCTGGGATGCACACCGCGGGCTCCCAATCGCCCCGCCATTCAAGGGGCACAGCAGCAAGGTCACCTCTGTGGCATTCTCGCCCGACGGCGCTCACATCGTTTCTAGCTCCGACGATGAGACCATCCGTGTCTGGGATATACGCAGCGGGCCCATCACAGCTGGGCGATTCACGGGGCATACTAATTCGGTCAACTCCGTGGCATTGTCGCCTGACGGTGCTCTTATTGTCTCCGGGTCTAGCGACTACACCATCTGTGTCTGGGACGCACGCAGTGGGCTTGTCGTAGCCGGGCCTTTCAAGGGGCACACCGATTCGGTCTTGTCTGTGGCATTCTCGCCCGACGGCGCTCACGTTCTCTCCTGCTCTAGAGACGAGACCAGCTGTGTCTGGGATGCGCACCGCGGCCTCCTCGTCGCCGGGCCATTCAAGGGGCCCACCGGCCGGGTCTCCTCTGTGGCATTCTCGCCCGACGGGGCTCACATGGTCTCTAGCTCTTGGGGCAACACCATCTGTGTCCGGGACGCACGCAGCGGGCTCGTCGTGGCTGAGCCATTCAAAGTGCACACCCGCTGGGTCAGTTCTGTGGCATTCTCACCCAAAGGAGCTTATATCGTCTCTGGCTCTGACGACAAGACCATCCGCGTCTGGGACGCACGCAGCGGGCTCGTAGTGGCTGGACCGTTCAAGGGGCACACCGAATCGGTCAGGTCTGTGGCATTCTCGCCCGATGGTGCTTATATCGTCTCTGGCTCTTGGGACGACACCATCCGAGTCTGGAATGCACGCAGTGGGCTACTTGTTGCTGGGCCATTCAAGGGGCACACCAGTGTGGTAACTACTGCGGCATTCTCGCCCGACGGAGCTTATATCGTCTCTGGCTCTTGGGACAAGACCATCCGTGTCTGGGACGCACGCACCGGGCTTGTAGTGGCCGGGCCATTCGAGGGGCATACCGACTGGGTCAAGTCTGTGGTATTTTCGTCCGACGGCGCTTCTGTGGTCTCTGGCTCCAAAGACCACACCATTCGCGTTTGGGACATTTCTTCACTTTATACCCACGAGACTCCGTCTTTAGACGGTTGGATGATGGACAAGGAGGGCATGATTACCACTCAGTCCGGTCAACTTCTTCTTTATGTCCCGGTTGATTTGCATGGTTGCCTTTTGAGACCGCAGAACACCGTTGTTATCAATTCCAAAGGCAGCCTTAGGCTCAGTTTTGACAATGTTTTATTGGATCGCGCCTGGGTACAATGCTTTGAATGAGTATTATTTCATCCTATGAGTTTCAGCTCAATTCAATATTATTAGTTATACAAGAAGCAGTACCTGTAGCCTTAGCACATGACTTGGTGTGTGTGACGCGGATCGAAATGCGCTGCATGACCACGAACACAAACACCGACAAATATCTCCCGGTTTCATTCGGATCACGTGCACCTCCCTGATCCCGGTTCACGTTCATGACGTCCTGCGCGCCCCACCCAATGCCAAGCAAACGTGCTATTGATAGCCACAGTGCATTGCACGTAGTCCTCGACCTGCTCTTTCAAGTGATATTCAAATGAGCTCCACGCTTCAAACCGCCTCCACGAGGGTCCCCCGCACATCGTGACGCAGCTTCGCGTCCCGAACGGACGCGCAGGTGGACATCAAGCTTGCGAACAGCCACGGAGAGCGAAGATAATTTGTCGTGCGGGATTGTACATTGTAACGGAACGCCTGTGTTATTTTTAGGTTTGATCAGTGAGCTATTTCGCCTCCTCAAACAAGACTCACATCTGCTACCCCGTATGCTCTCTATGTGCCTGCGCTCATGTCGGCCTCCTCGCTCTATCGGATTCATCACCGGTCAACCCGTTTATAGGGTCCTTCTGGCTGGAGCGTTATCGTGCGTGCCCTCGAAGAGCGCCAGATTCACCAACGTATTAGACTTAAGCAGGACCGGATAGCCGAGTTACTCACTGCTCTTGAGGAAGAGAGTGTTCCAGTATATACCACGCGGGGAAGGTATTTGTCCAAGGCCCGAGTCCACGCTCCTTATAACCTTGTGAGATAATGGGCTTGTTCCAATGAATTTGACGCAGCTGTCTCTTGACTCCTTTTCCATCGAGCTCGCTGATGGAAAAAGGAACACTCTAAAGGACCTTGGTATTCGGGCGAATGTCGACATCCAGGCGCATAACTGAATCACACCTTCACGTTTTCGTGTTCATGTAGACGTTGTAAATGCAGTGCATAACGGCATTTCCTACCCAACCTCGAATATCTTCATTTCGACAGAGGGTCACCACCTTGCACCCCGAACTCTAATACCCTGACCAACGCCAACCAAGTACGTGGAGTTTGTAGCTTCTGCAGATAGTTTTGTTCTGACCAATTTAGCACAGTCGTGCCTTGACCCGGTCAATTACATATGGGACAAGACCTCGATCTCGCAAACCATTGCTACGAGTAACAGTGATACTGGCGAGATTTTATTCTCTTCGCCGGGATGCGACCCACTCATCTATTTTCCACAGAGCAAGCCGTTTGTTTAGATTACACCAACCGCCTCTGTGCGGCCTTTGCTCAACTCGGCGGTCGCGGGTCAGCGTCCTCCTCACTTCCAACAAATACTCCCAAAATCCTCCCTAACCTACCTTCCTGATCCCTCGATCTTCCCCAGCCGACGCCGGTGTCGGTTCAGGCACCTGAAAAACAAACGACAGTGCCGCCCGCACACACTTCCACCCTATCTTGCCCACCTCGTACGCGTGCCTCGCCTGTCGGTGGAACCTCCACGATCGCACTCGAGGTCGGGGTACGTGCGCTTCTCCCTTGGTGGGGCTTCGGATTATTGTGCGCGGCGGGGAGATATCAGACGACAGCCGTGGCTAGGTTTTTGAACTTGCGAGCAAAAGTACATGGTGAGTTGTACAACGCGACTGGGAGGGGGTTCCGGTAGTCGGAATATCTCTCTCTGCTCCGACTTCCGCAGCCGTGATCAGCCTATTGAACGACCACTGGCCGTTGTAAGGAAACCCTGCCCTCGGTTTTCTTAGTCCACCGTTGTACTCAAACATGACGAGCACGTTGAATGAGGCCACGTCGGGGATAACCCTAGGTGCGGGAGGAATGGGTTTACGACGTGTAATAAGCCGGTGAGTTTGCTTTGGTTGCGCGAGGTTACTTAATGGCCGAGCGTTGGCGGAGCTCTCTAGGACCTTGTATCTGATCTCAGAACACCGTCTCTCGATACCCGTATTTTAGTAAACTGTCTGAAGTGTGTTAGAACACTCGGACGAAACGGGATGAATGAAGGACCGTGTATGCGAAGAATACGAATTGAATATATGCTCATTTGACACTACCTCCGACGCGCGAATCAGTTCGAGTTGCCGGTTGATGTTCAAGGCCATGATTCTTGGGTCGACGAGTTTGAGAAATGAGAAATGACTAGAACGATTTAGAGCAATAAGCAACAGGCATATTTAACTTTCGAAGCATTGTTCAGCGTGAGTCGAGTGCGTATTGAGCGGTGTGTGCAGGTTATAATAAACAAGTCAGACGCGGGGAGGAATGGGGGTTCAAGCTGAAACTGCGAAGCTTTCCGCTTGGATTCCGATGAGGAAACTTTGAAGAGGTCTCGATCCCTTTGAGGACAGTACGCTGAATGTAAGTGCTCGTTCGGCGCGCTCGATGGGTTGTAGGTGTCAAATCAAATACTGACTTTTCTAAAGATGTTTCGCCACGTTGGGATACGCCAGGTGATAAAACTAAAGACATACCGAACATATTTGAGCAATTCGAGCGCGCATATATCCCAACATTTCCGTCTGTAAGGAGGATTACGTGCTCGCGAATAAGTACAAGGTACTGCGACCATTCGCATTCATTTGGCACAAGAGGTAGCAATGGTAACATCAAGGGGAATTGCACGACCCGTACCCGAACCCACTGGTTGGTTAGTACTTGACGCCTCTCAGTCTCCTCAGTGGATTCCGATTGGATAAAGCGCAAAATGGTTAGCTCGGGGTTCCAACATGCGTTTCGGTTTGTATGAAGAGAAGTCATGGAACGTGAGTGCCCAGTGAAGTGGAAGGTTAAAGACGAGAATGAAAGATTCGATCTGGGCGTTTTGAACCGGCGAGACAATCCTCAAGTGGATTTGTGATTCCATCCATCTGTGTCGATGATTTGGTCAGTGCCACGCTTGGGTCGAAGCTGGGATTGGGAGTTGGCTTCCGATGGATCATATGGACATAGAGAAATCACGGTGGCTGTCATCGAGCGAGTCCATTATGGGGAATGGTGCGTTCGTAGATTTGGCATTCGGATTAACCCCACACTAATATGGGGGCAATCAGGTTACGCCTCACCTACAAAATTGTGTTTTTTTAGCATATAATACCGAAGACAAGCAGAAACTGACGAGGGCAAAGGTAAGGTAAAAGGGGAAGGTAGAGGGGCCACTGAAATAAACCTACTAAGTTCGTATACATAGCGAACACGACCTCTCGAACAGACGACGTCGGAAAGTGAACAGGAGGATGGGCCAGCGCAGACGACCTCTAGTGTCCTTACTCCATAATACAACAAAAGGTGCCAGCTTCGTTTAAGCTAGCATTTGAGCGGCGTCGACGCGGCGTGGCGATGGTTCAAGCGTGGACAGGTAACGCCTTATTTGCCGCTTCTGCTCTTTTGCAATGTCATACGCAAATAGTTTGATGATCAATTGGACAACTTGCCTAGTTACTTGCGGGGTAAGGTGGTAGTCGCATAGGAGATGACGTCACGAGGGGACTGATTTGTGATTTGCGCGATCAAAGTGCACGAATAAGTCGGATAAGACCCTGAATTCGTGAACACTTGCTGAGCACTCGCGCGCACTCGGAAATTCGGACCTTATCTCGGGCGACTTTCTGGACCTTGGTCACTTGCGAGTACTCACGTAGCAGAGGCAGATTCCCGATGGATGTCATTGCTGCTTCGATTGCAAAACTATCTAAGGCCCAGATTGCGACATTCTTTTTCAATAACGCCCCTGCGACACAGAAACTATGCGACCAAGAGGCTGAACGACTTATACTCATGCCTGTCCACCCAACATTCGTACAAGGCGGAGATAGCTACACCGTCATGTCTGACGACGAGACTTGTGTCGTTCAGTTCCGTTCCGACGACTCTGCTCTCGACATGAAGCTTCTCGAATGGGTTGAGCGAGCATACGAAGGATTCACGCCGCATCACGAGTTTATCGCCAACGTGGGGAGGCTCCACGTCTACAGGATGGGCAATGTGGGCGGAGTCTCGATGTATCTTGCCCGTGGCGAGCTACACAAGAACAACTGCCACCTTCTTCGGCAAACACTTCCAGACTTTGCCAGGTATGTCGCCGCCACTAACGTCCCCCACGTCTCCACTCGTGTTAAGGAACCCACGCAACTAAATTTGCCCAAACAGGTTTTTCGCCTCGCCATGGCACAACACGCCGAGCTCGATGCAGTGTCCCAACCGCGCCACGCTGTATGGCGAATACTTGTTGGACCTCAAGGCGCTCCAGCAAGGGCTTCCCGAGCGCTTTCGCCCAACGCTAGACTATCTCATCTCGAAGCTCCCGGGCCTTCTCAGCAGCAGCTGGCCGCTGGTTCCCAACCACACCGACCTCCTAGAGAATAACATCCACGTGAGCCCAGAGACAGGCCACATCACGGGCATCTGCGACTGGAAGGAGACTACCATCGGTCCTTTCGGCGTATCACTCGGAGGCCTGGAGACCATGCTCGGCATCCGGAGTATGAAGGAGAGCTGGATCTACCACGCCAACCAGCAAGAGCTCCGGGACTTGTTCTGGGAGGCCTTTTACGATGCTATGGGGACTGTCTCGGAGGAGCGAAAGGAGCTGATTGAAGTTGCGAGGCTGGTCGGGTTGTTCTTGGACAATGGGTTCCAGTGGATCGATGACCAGACTAAGGTTCCTGCCTGTGAGGGGCATGATGGGTTGCGTTACCTCGAGGCGGTCACTCTGACACTGTGGGCGCAAACAGGTAAATGTTGATGGCGGTTTGCGTGATCGGACGGTCTGGGAAGCTGGTCTGGGGTTTCATCCAAGTCAAGAAAGTCAGTTGTTATGCGGGTCTGGTGAATGGCGCCTGGGTGTCGAATATACATTGGATTCACGGTTTTGTTTGGTAGTAATATCAGGTAGTGTATACTTTTGGGTTTCCCCCTGACCTGGGACTCGCCCATCCCATCCAGCTTGAGCTACACCTGAGTTGCATCAAAAAAGGGCCCTCATTGCCAAACTTGTTATCGGTGCCCGGTGATCAGTTGGAGTCCCTATCATGGAGCGCTTGGGTGATTACCACGGCAGAGTGAATATTGAGTCGTATGGTTTGACTGGGAGGGGGTTGTTGTTAAATCTTTTTTTTTTCTTATTGGTGTAGATTTAAGATGGTATTGATTGGAACGACTATTTATAGGAATGGCGCTAAACGGGTGGGGGTGTGAGTTGCCTTCTGGCGGCCCCGGCGTGCTCTAGACTAGATTTATTTTGCTATGGCCTTAGCTTCCAAGTTTTCGTCACATTTCCTCAATCTCTGGACACGACTAGTGGGTTGGATGGTATCACGTCTGGGAGGAAACTTAGGTGCGGGTCAAGCTGGTTTACGGCGCGCTAGGTGGCTGAGTTTGCTTTGGTTCGTTGGGCTTTTTATGGGAGGTGTTGACGAGATCCTCTAGGATCTTGTAACTAGCTCGGAATGCAGGAATTCGTCGAACTGTAGAACACTGTGTGAAACCATTGTACGGAAGCACCCGGACGAAGCGGGATATATGAAGCACTCTATATACAGAGAATAATATTGGATAAACCAGCAGATAACACGACTTCTACCGGCTCGTCAATCAACTTGAGCTAAGAGTGGGATGCGTCGACCGAGAGATACTAAAGACGTACGGAACACATTTGAAGCAATTCGTAGGCGCATATATCCTAGCATTTCCAGGTTCACGTGTTCGTAAATATGAGGGATCGCAACGAAGAACATTCGTTTGGAGGCAAGAACTGGAGATGGAAGAATCTGACGAGGGAGCATGTCGGGAGGAGCCGCTTCTAGTATGTGGCGTATGATGAGGTTGGGGCCTGAGAGTGGGAGCGAGCTGGCTCTAGAGCCTGAGAAACGTGACGGCACCGAGATGGGTATGAGCCGAACTGTCGGAGCGAGTGAAAGGATTTGAGAGTTGAGAGCTGAAACTGGAACGAGTGGTGAAGGTGGTGTAGGTACGATCAGCCCAGCTCCAGTCATCCAGGCGTGAAGCAGGTCACAACGCGAGGCAGAGAATTTAGCGTAACGGTAAGACGGCTAGCGAATCTCTCGTCGTGTTCATTCCACCTCGGGAAAGAGTCGCGCTCATGGCCAAGAGGACGGGGTGATCTTGCGGGGAACGCAGGTCTATGAGTAGAGGAATTGGACAGCTCGTACCCAGACCGATTGACTATTGGGGGCGAGACGCTTTTTAGACTCCTCGACGGATTCGGATTCGATAGGACGTAAAATTCCCGGTCCATGGTTGTAGCTTGAGTTTCGTGCCGCATGAACGGGAGTCGGGGAGCTTGAGTGCGCGGCGAGGTTGGGATCGCGGGGCGAGAATGCAATCTCGGATGTGAGCGGTTTGAACCGGCGAGACGGCGGACTGTGTTTTCACCCTCTGTCATCGAGTGTGTCCATGGCGGAGAGCGGTGCGTTCTTTAGCCGCAGTATTAAGGTTAATATCGTAGTAAATGGATGCGCTTCGCGTAAAAGAACGAATTTCTTTTAGCATGTCATACCAAAGACATGTAGAACCCGATGAAAGGAAAGCGGAGCCAGAGAGCAGGCAAAGTGATAACTGGAGTAAAATTACCGAGTTCCCGGGCAGGCAATGCGTAGGCGGTTTTGGACGAGATTGAAAGTCACAAAGGTGCTTCTTGGGAAGCAAAAGAGAGGACACGGACAGCGCAGACGAGCTCTCGTAGCCTTGTGCCCCATGGTATAACGAGAGGTGGCTTGGGCTATACGTTCGTTTGTGACCTGCATTGCTTGAGTTGACGTTGGAGCGGCGTGATGAAGGATCAAGCATGGCTCAGTATCGCCACTTGTTGTCGTTTCCGTGCTTTCACAAGTACATATGCATATAGTGCGATGCTCGATCGGAAAACATACCTAGCTCTCTGGCAGGTATATGGATATCATGTTTAGCCGGGGACTGGCCCCATTGCCGCCATCCACATTCTCATGAAAAGGTTCACCTATTTGGTTGGTCTGATAGCGACCGCATCTGTTACGAGAAACCAGAGAATATTTGAATGATGGAGGATAAATCCCGATACGCGTCTGCAAGGGTGAGGTGGCAGTCGGCTCCGAGATGACGTCGTGAGGGAGAGGATTAGTTTGGGATGGGAACAGGGAGTATGGGGAGGCGTCGGGAGGAAAGGGATCGGAGAGGACAGGCACAGCGGGTTCACGCCGATCACACGCCCGGCGCTTACACTTGCCCGAAATAGTGGACCGGGCGACACGCCTGCAACACCTGGATAAAGCATGGCCATGTCTTATAAACATGTCTTCAGACCGTATAGCTACGATACTCGACGTCCATAGCATAACGACATGCCCCCCCACTCTGCGTCTCTGGAGCGGCTTGGCGGGTTCTTCAAGCGCGTTTCCCGCGGTGTCAAGAAAGTATTCAAGCCTGATGCACCAGCGCCAACCCCTCGTTCACCTTCTCCTCTACCCCAGGTGCCATCTGCAAATCCGCCTTCGCAGGTTACGCCGTCTCCTATACCGGTCTCGGATCTTGCTCCGCAACCGCCTGTCATATCTCAACAGCTACCAGTTTTACTCCAGCCCGCACCAACCTCCGGCCGAACAACTCCAAATACCTCGCATTCTGCTGTCGGCGCTAATCGATCGGACAACGTGGAGCCTGAGCTAACCCAGGCCGCGAAACAAGCCGGGGCAGACGCATGGGCCGCACTCAAGGGGGCGCTACAAGTGTTGAGGAGCTCGAATGTGGTTCCTCCTATCAAATCTGCCGTGGCTGGGTTCCTCGAAGTCGTGGGCATCTTCGAGGTGGGTGATCTGATCCATATGTTCTTGCGCGGCACTTATTCTTTTCGGACGCAGACAGCCGCACAGAACAGGAAAGACTACGCGGAGCTTGCTTCAAACCTCCAACATATGGTAGCTGATTTCACGGAGAGGCCTGGAGAGGATACTTCCCATAAGATGTCCGATGCTTTAATGGCTATGACGAGGTGCGTTACGATACAATGCACAAGTTTTCTTGCAACTGAGTGGTTGCTCGGTAGTGGTCTACGGAAGGAAATGGAACATGTGCGGGAACAGCAAGAACGCTCGGGATTGAGGCGTCATCTGGAGGCAGAACAGGACCTGAACGATACGGAAGCGTGCTATCGGCGCGCAGAGGCACTGTGCCGAGAGCTACAGGTATGTCGCTCGACAAGTTGTCACGGGATAAAGATCTGACTGATACGATAGAACAAAGCACTGACCAAGATATGGGGGATTGCGGAGGAACAGCAAGTGGTACGTTCGCCGCACAGCAAAGCTACAGAATGTAACATCTGACATACGGTCTCGAAGGACGGGCGCCTTAAAGAACTGAACGCAGCGCTCGGGGCGATGTACGACTCAGCTCTATCTACCGTTGTTGGCCGGCGCCAGTGCACCACTGGGACTCGAACGGCGATTCTGAAGGAGATGCGAGAGTGGGCAGACGACCCTGAAGGTCCAAAAGTCTACTGGCTGAATGGGATGGCGGGGACCGGGAAAACCACTTTGGCGTACAGCTTCTGTGCCGATATGCAGCTTGCTGGCCGACTCGGGGCAAGCTTCTTCTGCTCTCGTGCGGACGGAGACAGCCAAGACGTGTCGAGGATCGTGCCTACCATCGCCCATCAGCTCGCACGTCTGTTACCATCCTACGCCGAGGCGCTGATTCGACAGATAGGCAAGGACAAAGATATCGGCGCGCGAGAAACAGGGAAGCAATTCGAAAAGCTTATACGCGATCCGCTTCTTGAAGTCAAGGATTCAGTGCCGGAAGGGACCGTGGTCACGATCGACGCGCTAGACGAATGCGGCCGACGCGACGGGGCTCGAGATATCCTGAACGTGCTGTTTTCGCATGCTAGAGATCTACCGATAAAGTTCTTCGTCACATGTCGTCCCGAACCTGGGCTGTTCGACGTACTCCAGCCGGAGGAAGGGCACCGGCGCTCCGTACTACACCTGCATGACATCGAAGCGTCGTTCGTACAAGCCGACATCAGAACCTACCTTGATGCTGAGCTGGACGCAATCTCCCTGCCTGCAGAAAAGCTTGGGCGGCTTGCAGAACAGGCTGGGAGGCTATTCATTTACGCCGCAACCGCTGTCCGCTACATCTATCCCAAAATTCGACAGGTGAACTCCCACCAACGGCTAGAGGACTTGCTAGCCATTGGGTCGAAGGCGAGAACCAATAAACACGACATTGACAAACTGTATACAGCTATACTCAGCCACCCATTCAGCGACGAATCTTTGGAACCCACGGAGAAGGAAAACATCCGACTGGTGCTGGATACGGCGATATGTGCGAGAGAGCCGATGAGCATTACGACGATGACAAAGCTGCTGGAGCTGGACGACGAGCAGGATGTTTCATATGCGCTACAGCATCTCCGTTCGGTGTTGCACGTCTCCCCAGGGACCAACCTGATCTCCACGCTTCACGCTTCGTTTCCTGACTTTGTGCTTAACCAAGAACGCTCAAGGGACCTGTGCTGCAAAATCACAACGCACAATCAGCACCTGGTCTCGCGTTGCTTCAGTGCCATGAAGCGGTCGTTGCGGTTCAACATCTGCAAGCTCGAGTCGTCCTGCGTTCTCGACGAGGACGTGCCAGACCTAGCAAAGAGGGTAGAGGCGATGCCGAACGAGTTGGTCTATGCTTGCCGTCACTGGGGATACCATTTACAGTTCGCCGATGGTCGGGACGACGTTCGAGAGGCGCTGGAGGACTTTTTATCTGAGCGGCTGCTGTTTTGGATGGAGGTGCTGAACCTGAGGAACTCGATCACCGAAGGCGCACAGATGTTATCTCAGGCTCATTCGTGGCTACAGGTAAGTTAGCTTATTTCTGACCGGACCCGGAACGGATTCTGAGGACATCATAGAAATTAGGAGGGTCAAGTGATTCGATTGCGCTTGCCTACGACGCC